>WAAB01025937.1:7647-95052 GCA_013389865.1 Piaya cayana
GAAACTGGTGAAGGGGCTCGAGAACAGACCTTATGAGGAGTGGCTGAGAGAGCTGGGGTTGTTTAGCCTGGAGAAGAGGACGCTGAGGGAGACCTCATTGCTCTCTACAACTACCTGAGGGGAGGTTGTAGAAAGGAGGGAGCTGGCTTCTTCTCTCAAGTGGCAGGGGACAGGTCAAGGGAGAATGGCCTCAAGCTCTGCCAGGGGAGATTTAGGCTGGAAAAAATTTTCACAGAAAGGGTCACTGGGCACTGGCAGAGGCTGCCCAGGGAGGTGATTGATTCACCTTCCCTGGAGGCGTTTAAGGCACGGGTGGATGAGGTGCTGAGGGACATGGTTTAGTGTTTGATAGGAACGGTTGGGCTCGATGATCCAGTGGGTCTCTTCCAACCTCGTTGTTCTATGATTCTATGAAAACAGTTTGGGTTTTTTTATCCAAAGTACTTTGTACCGATCATAAAATACAGCCTGAAATTCAAAATGGACCATTTTTCTGTCTGTAGAGACAAAACCAAAATGTAAATCGTATGTATAAACACAATTTCATCACGTTATTTTTTCTTTACTGTATCACTATCATAAACTAGGGTATTTATATACTAGACAATATGTAAGTTATAGTGCTTTTTAGTTTTTTAAAAAAGAAGCAACCTAGACACCTTATGTCGCATTCCACGTTGTGTTGTATTAAATTAACGTATCACGTGGCTTCTCATACAGCTGTGAAAGAGTTGCTTGCTGTGCCAATATTGGGGCTCTAAGGCTGGATTTTTAAATGATTTAGAGGGTTCTGAACAGGCAAGCTTAACCTTGCTAGGAGGCTGCTATCCCTCATCTTTGAAAGACAGTAGCAACTGGGGACGATCCTGATGAGTGAGAAAAAGTGAGGTTGTACCATTTTCTGAAGAGAACAATTTGTAGAATTATTGGATGGTCAGTTGGGCCTCAATCTGCAGGAAGTTTATAGTGTGAATCCCCACAAAGGCTGTGTCCAGCACTGCATCCAGGCACATGAAGGGCAAGAACACCTTTGGGAACAGTCAGTATGGATTTATCAAGGAAAAATCAGGTCCGACCAAGCTAACTGCCTTTTCTGATGAGATGAGCATCACCAGATAAGAGGAGAGAAATGGATGTGATTCCCCTTGACTTTCAGTGTGGTCTCCCAGTAATGTTGGGGAGGGACGGTTTGGACAGGTGAGCTGTAAGGTGAGTAGAAATTTCACTGGACTGTCAGACATAAAGGGCTGTGACAGGCAGAGCAAGCACTATGAACAGTTGATTACCAGTGGCATTGCTTGTGGGTTGTTACTGGAAATGGTACTATTGGATGTCTTTGCTAATGACCTGGACAATGGGACAGAAGGAACCCTTGGCCGGTTCTTGGATAATGCTGGATTACATGCAGTAGTCAGTACCTGAAGGGTGGCAGCACAGGAGCCTCAGGAAGCCATGGGAGTGGGCTGGCAGGGCCTCCTCAACTCCAGGGGTATGTGCAAAGTCCTACCCTGGGCACAGAGTCTCTCCAGCCGTAGCCCAGACCAGGTGCTGACTGACTAGAAAAGGACTGAGGTGTCCTGGAGTGTGCATTGCACCCAAGTCCCAGTGTGTCCTTGCCGTGGTGAAGGCAAACCCTGCTGGGCTGCGTTAGCAAGAAGAGAGGTGGCACAGCTCCCCTTGTGCACGAGTTCTCGAGGTGTTACTGTGGCATAGGAAGCCTTTAGCTGTCCAGAAGACCGCACAGCGCAGACAGGCAACGTGAACAGACAGGAAGCTTGTTGACTTTCAGTTTACAGATAAAGCATGTCTGTGGTCTTGAGAGTATATAAAAAGCACAAGTGTTCTATGATTTTTCTTGGAGTTACAAGGCTTTGTATTCGTATATGGAGCTTCTGGATACACTTAGGGATTTATAGTACTGTTGAAACACGTCAGCGCTTTTAGACTAGCTGTTCTTCCTCTGTTCTCCTAAGCATTGATCACTGCTGGCTGTCAGAGATGAACTGGTAAAAGGGTATGCAGTCCGAGTACATCCACTCTTACATCCTGTTTACTCGGCTAGAACTACTGATATGATGCGACTTACTCATATCCTTAAGTGTTTTGATGTTTTAGAGTGCAGGACTGCAGAATATAGATTCCAGAGCCTAAAGAAATAATTACATTTTCAATCAAGTAGCTTACATACAAAAATTGATTCACTTTTATGCATCTCAGTCCCAGCAAGTTTCATTTTAGGAACTTGATTCTCCCATACTTTCTTGCGCTGAGTAATACTTAGCGGAATGAGTAATCTGATTGTTCCAATTTCTCTTTCCATGATAGCAAGTTTATTTACTGTCCCAAACTAGATTTTATAATATTTCTTAACCCAGTGTAAACAAGCTTAGAAACCTGGGACTGCAATCAGTTTGGAGAAACAATATAAGGAATTGAAGTACAGCAAAATGTAGGGCTGAAAATAGAGTCAATGTGCAGATTTTCACAGTCTCTTCACAAATATAAGCCAGCTCAAATAGTTCTTCATACCACGTCTCATATTCTGCTGGGGGGGGGGTTGACTCCATGTTGTTCTGGAAGTCCTTCCCTGAAAATGAGAGGACTTCTCAGTTGGGTGTAGTCATGTACATTGCTACTGACAGAGCTGGTTTGTGCTACTCGTGTATTTAAAGGTGTCAGATTTTTACCTGAATGCAAAAGCTTTCTTACACAGCCATCACGTGGAGTAAAGTTCTGTAGAAAACAACTTCATTCATATGAGTTCCTATCAGCACGGTTTAACACAAGCATCTGTGAGAGCTGAAAAATCTCATTCCTCACCTATCCAACACTGGAGTGCACAGTTTGGTGAGACCAAGAACTAGGAGTTACTTTACACCAAGTGAGTGACTTTCCCTCCTCACTGGTACAAGTCTTCTAAGTCTTTGGTCACCCCATGCACTTTCATAGATTTGTGTTTAGGATCATGGCTGTAACCTTTTTTCTTATGACTTGTGCTGACTTTGTCCCTCCTGTTCCGATTTTACGGATAGGGATATAGCAAGAGCTTGCATGCTTCTGTTCACCTTGGTGCTGAAGTTTTCCATTTGTGGAAGCAAAGTGCTGTCCTTCCTCTGCCGAAGCTTATGATGCTGCCCCTTCATTGCTGCTGGTTCTTATGATCTAATGCAAAATGGTGTGATTTAGGGTTCTTTTATCTTTTCCTCAGGTATTGTCTTTGGCTGGATTTTATAGTGTAATTAGGTATAGCTTAATACACAAGAGTTGTGGCTTTGAGCTGTACCTGAAATGTCTGTAGGATTAATTTCACAGGTGGTCACTTAGAATCATAGAATCACCAGGTTGGAAACAACCCACTGGATCATCGAGTCCAACCATTCCTATCAATCACTAAATCATGCCCCTCAGCACCTCATCCACCCGTCCCTTAAATACCTCCAGGGAAGGTGACTCAACAACTTATCTGGNTAAAACCTTTCTATTATAATGACAAGTGCTTCAGAAACGCTGTCAGAAATGAGACCACCCTTTTTTGTTTAGTGGCACACATCACTTGGACATGAAAACTAGTTAAAACTTTAACACTCGTTCTCTGTATTTTCTGAAGAATTTCAGCACTTGCCAGGCTTTTAACTTTATTTCTCCACTCAGAATATTTTCTTAGTTTGCTTAACTCCTGCTACCATCTGTTGTTCAGTAACTCCTCAGAGCCAAGGCGGCTGATGGAGATCTGAGTTCTCTTAGATCAGCACTTGGCACTGTGAACTTTTTCACAACCCAACAAGCAGTTCCAACAGCTGCATGCATGAATCACTTAAGTTATAGTACCCTGCAGCCCCCTGCAAGAATGGGTTTTGACAATCTGGTCAGGTGCCACACAAGCAAAAGTGCTGGGAACTAAGTTCCTTAGAAGGTGTGACATACATTTATGATCATTATTTTGATACTTATTTTAATGTAATGCGCTCTGAAGTTTCATTACTGTTCAGAAAGCTTTGGTAATAATTAGATTGCATGTAAGAATTTACCATTAATTACCAAAAAAATTCAATAGGCTCTGAGGGGGAGTATTTGTTAGAGCAAACTATTCTGACACATTCCCTGTGGCATTTCATGTTACTGAGAGACAGTTCAACCCAGCAGCAGAACTTCTCTTCACATGCTTTTGAGTCGGTCTATATTTAAACCTGTCTCCAGCAGTATTTTATTTCAGATGTTTTAGTCTCCTTTGCTTAGCTCTGGATACATTGTTGATTATGCTGGGTGTTTGTTGAAAGCTGGGCTATCATGTACTGTTCTACTGCAAACATCACAAAACATGGTTTCATTCAGAGTTTAGTGAGTTGCAAGAGCACTTCTTTAAGGTTTGCAAGTGGATTGTGTGGATTCCTTGTTGGTTTCATAGCAGTTAGCTGATTGCACCAAGCCCAAGGGACTGGTGTAAATCACTCTACTGTCACTGGGCAAACTGAGCTACACAGCTGAGGATCTCATCCTGCATATAATTTGTGTTACGCTCTAGCATTGTCATTATTTGTTTAATGATAACCATTGCTTTGGCTGAGTATTTAACATAAAGCCATTCAGAAAAGAATTTATGGACTCCATATGTTTGTATTCTGCTTAGCTGCCTAACGAAGGGGGAGAGGGAACAGTACAGAGGTTATATTGTCTTGATTTGATTTTCAAGCTGCATCTGCAGACTAGCTGGAGCCAAGCAGGGTAACTATAGGATGGGACAGTATCATCCAGGAATGGGGTGTTGAAACTTCTTGGGTAACTTCCACAGAGCTGCCTGGCAGGACTTCCCCCTGGTTCCTCTTAGAAAATTAGATCAGTTGGTTCCCAGGGGATAATGAGGTGCCAGAGAGGAAAGCCTCAGTGATTCTGCAGAAGAAGGATGGGAAAGGGCAGGATTAAGTCTTGTGTTCCAAGAGTTTAACTGATTTTGTTGAGTTGGACTGTAAGGCTTTCACATCACTACAAAAGTGGATTAAATGGGTCTGGGGGTGTACAGGCTGCAGACTGCGGCAGGGAAATTGAAGATGCTAAAGAAGGTTAGTGTTAGTTTCCCACATTTTATGGAGTTCTTCGGAGTTTGTAAAGGTTTTAAAGGGAATATGTGTCTTCCATCAGCATTTGTCAGTTAATGGCTTATCAGGGATTTAACTTTATTTTATAGAAAATTCTGGATAGATTAAACTTGACAGTTGTTCATACCACAATGAAAAGATAAGCTAGGTAAGCAGCAGATAAATGGTCTGCTTTGCTTTCCCCAGGTTTCTTACATTTATCAGCTTGAAAACCACACAAATTTAGGGATGCCCTGGAACAGAACAGTGCCAAAACAGTGAGGCATGATGACTTTTTTTTTTCAAAGTAACCAACTCCCTTCTAACTCTACCAAAGAAACAGAACATGTGACAAAAGGTGCTGGGTCTCTTCCTTTTACCCTAGTGATTTCTTGTTGTGCTTCTGCAGCAGAACTGATATTGGAAATATCAGTATCAATAGGAAATCACTTTAAAACTCAGTGGAAGACATGTTCTTTTCTTTGGTTAAGCCAGTATTTCGTGCCAAAATACATCAGTCAAAATTCTATAGGAAACTTGGGGACATAGGTTTATACAGACAAGGTAAAGTGGTCCTATAGGTTTGGTTAAGATGACAAAACTCACTACATCAAGGAACAGTAGTATACCAAAAAAAAGATTTCAATAACGAGAGTACAGGTAATCCATCCATCCCTAAAGTCAAATACTTGGTTGTCCTCAGTATTTTGTATCTGCTAGGAAAGTCACTGCACCAGACCAGGAGCAGGCACTGAACTACACTGATGGCTGTGGCCAGGACCCTCTCATCCATGTGCCATGCCAGGAGGGAGGAGGGACTGCACTGTAGATTTTAACTACCTTTTGCTCATTAAATCTAAACTTAGACTGAGGACAGAGGGTCTTGCAGCTTCCTTTTACCACTTAAAAGGGATCTTAACTCTAAACTGGGTCTCTGCAGTCTTCACAGCAACCCAGGAAGTGTCCAGCATTAGGGCAATGCCTAAGGGAAAATAATTAAGGTAAGAGATGTTATATCAGTTCATAAATCGCCCTCTAGAAGGGTCTGCAGGAGATCAGAAACAGGCTAAGCATAAAAAAGAATGAGAGAAAGCAGGGGAGGAGGAAGATACCTATTCCTGTCTGCTGAGAAGGAGGAAGGTATCATAAGGAAAAAGGCAAAATAAAGAGAACTGGAATACAGACAAAACTGGCTAAGAAGAGAGAGAGGGGACAGAACAGCCTGGTCTCTGCAGGTAACACCAAGTAGCCTGCAACCAACCTCCATGCAGCATGGAAGTGAGAGGCCACCTACGTGTGCCAGCTCTTTTTCTGCTCCCAGGAGAGGAGACTTGCTCTGCGGAAGACAGATGGCATTGCCACTGACTGTGCTCCTGTGGGGAGTTTTTCCAGATGGGGAGTTGGAAGCTGTTTTGCGCTGCTCCAGCCTTCCTCTCCAGCAGCCCTCGAGTGCTCAGGGCCTCCACCAGCCTGCATACCTACAGCGTGTGCTGCTCCGATGTGTGCACACGCGCATCTGCTACTGTCAAGAGCATCAGCTGAACCTGTTAAAAAAAAAAAACCCAACAGGTGTATTTATATCTAGGATTTTCTCCATGCTTGAAACATATCCTTGTGGACTTTTTCTTTCTTGTAACATATACCTGTGTTTTCTTATTGTCCAGAATTGCTAATTAAAAGCAGGCCATCGGCACTGATTTGAAAAGACAGTTGACAGGACTGTTTTGCAGAGGAACCCCAAGCGCTGCTGTCTCACTTGCACACTGACCTCACCAAACTCAGTGCTTTCCTAGAATTGTTAGGTACCTCTCTTACCTCTGACAAAGCACCGAGTTTCTCAAAGCTACCTGGAAAGCTACTGGGCAGCCCAGGAACTATCACCCTCATCACAGCTTGGTGAGCTGCTTACTAGAATTAAACAAATATCCATTTTAAGTAACAAGCAGTTACCTTTGATCTCTGCTTCCTTAACAGCTGATCAAGAGAGCACTGAAAGTAAAATTTTGGAAACGTAATGTGATTTCAAGTCTTATAATTGAGTAAAGGGAGATACTAAGTTTACTCCCTTTATCTTAAAATGACAATTATGACAAGCTCACCTGTGTAAATAGTCACATTTTGTTCTGCTTTCTTATACCTCCTTCCTCTGCAACCCACCTGCCTGCACGAAGTTGCTCCAAGTGACCTTGGTCCTTCTGCTTTGTTTTATTTGGTGTCATTTTATACTCCTTACTGGACTGTCAGCAGGTGTTCCTGTCTTCCTGCTTAGTTTCATTTTCCCCAGTAAAATCAGAATAAAGAACAATTACAGTAGCTGAATCTATCATAGGGAAAGCTCACGATATGCTGCAACCATCTTAAAAATAGTACCACTTCATTTTCACTATTAAAGTTCATTGAAGAGCTTATGTTTTGATCTTTCTGGCATATCGATAAAGCCTTTAAATTAATCACTGAAGTTACCAAATACATTAGAAAAGTCTATTAGCTACTAAAAAATGCTCAAACCACTCAGACACTGTTTCATTCCCACGTGCCAGGGCTGTGTGGGGAAAAGGCGTTGCAATTCTTCCTAGTCAGCTCTGCACTTCATTTAATTAAAATAAAAAGCCAGTTTGAGGCTAAGGAGCCTCTGCAGCGCAGACCTTGCCCTCAGCCGCTCTGGGGCTCCTGACTGAGGCGCTGCTGACACGTGCTGAGCTGCTGGATCCAGTTCTGGCAGGAGGCAGAAGTCAAACTGGCATTTTCAACAGCTGTTGGCAAACTGGAAGCATATGCAAACCCACAGGGTAGAGTGGGGAAGCTCCAGGTTCCAGCCACCTTAAGGGATCTGGCAGCTCCAGCTGGCACTAGGGACAATTGCTGAGTGACCTGTGTCAGACGGGTGAAAAGAACATTAAAGGAATCTATTCTGGGCGTGACGCTGTGGGAAGGAAAAGCTGCAACCACCAAAACCAAGCAGAGATGAAAGTGCCTGGTGGTGATGCTGTTAACGCAGCCTTCCAGGAACAGCCAAAGCACCCTGTTAGAGAGCAAATCCTAACGCAAGGTGGGCATCATCCTTCCCCAGAAAGAGTAAGTATTACTCAGGATTTTCTCTCCTAGTCGTGCCAGGAGGAAACTTGAGGTATCCTGCCTGCCTGCACCCATCTGGAGCAATGTGAGGGTGTTCCTGCTTTAGGAAGGTGCGGACAACCTGCAGTTCAGTAAGTGATGGTACCAGAATGCAATGAACTCATTAAAGCCCTGAGAATATTACTGACAAAATTATAATGCAATAAAACATGTACAAACTCATCAAAGATACTGATTTAAGCAAAGCATGTGAAGTGCAGTGATGACCAGGGCCAATAACATAAAAGAAAATCAGAATAATGCAGAATTTGTCCTACTGGGGGCATCTCAGAGCAAGGCTGGGGATGAGTCACACCAAGCGCACAAACGCAGGAGACAGTTTGCGTCAGTCTGGGAATGTGGGCACGTACCAGAAATGACAGTGGAAAAAAAACCCAAACAAAACAACCCACGATGAACCTCCTTCACTAAGGTGTGTGCTGTCAAACGCAAACCTAGATCACTAAATAGACTCACAGACTAGCTGAGGTTTGCAGGGGTTTCTGGAGATTGCTCCAAGCAGTCCAATTTGCTCCAATCACCATCCTTCGGTAAGATGAAGGAAGACCAGTATTGCTGGATTTGCTTCTTCCTCCAGATGTAATGTTTAAGTGTGTATTTTATGATCGTTTTAATCCAAATTTGATGAATTCCCAGGCACTCTGCTGAAGATCACTGTCCCTATTTTTCGTTCCAATATGGGTTTTCTCAGCACTACACAGTTTTCTAACAAACAGCATCAGTACTGCAACACGACCCCAGTGCAAGGAAATAAACATGGTAGAGTTTACAAATAACTAAAGATGACAACACTTGGGTAGGGATTGCGTTTCCTCTGTTTCTCTGAATAATTTTCACTCTTGTACTCAAAATAATTACAGCGTCTTCTACAAGGGTGAAAGGCATGTATTATTGTTAAAATGTGCAGACCTTGAGAGGTCCTTAGAATTCAGAAGCACAGCAACTGCCGCCTGCGGTGTCATTATTTTCTTGAAACAAACTCAAAGACCTCAGGAAGATGCAAAATACAGGCAGTTACAGTAATATGACAGAAGACATGAAAAAACAGCGTGGAAAACCCCATAAAAATGGAATCTTAGCATAGACCAGAGTTACATTTAACAAAGGAAGAAGTTCATAAAGACAACTCTAAAGAAAGGTAGTGAGTCGTAACAGGCAGACAACTGCACAAAGCAGGGCTTCAACAATGAAGAAACTGAGAACCAAGTTACAAGCAGGCTGAAAAACCAGAGAGAGGAGTTTCCACATACAGAGTCCTTAATCTGGTCCTCAAGAAAGAACCCACGGCGCTCACAAACCCAGGATGGCAACCAGCAGTTCCAAAAATTACAATTTAAAGACAAAAAGGTGGCATGCAGGGACTCCTATAACAAAGTGGGGTTGTTTAACATTATTTCAGACACAGAGCAAACCAGTCGTCACCTGATTAGAATGCAGCGTATGTTCCATTAGACAGAGCTACCAAACGTCTGTACACTCAGCTACATTAGGGATAATAAGCTCCCATTTGCTATAGGCACTGTGTGTTCTTTTCGTTTTACTTCTAGTGGCAATTAACCTCCCCGTTATTAAGAAAATTGAGCTAAAAGTGGAAGACAAACACACTCATTTGCAACACTGAAGAAACAAGATCCTTTTACATACACACATTTCTTTAAATGTTTTTTTGCCTCTGAAGCTCTTTCAGATACAGCGAAACAAATCAAACCTCCCTCCCAGACTTTTTGGCCAGAAGATCCATGCACCTCTCAGAGGTGGGGGCTTTTCTTCTGCAACTCCGTTTCCTTGGAGTTTGTATGCCCACTATAGGGTATGACACCTCTAATTTTGGACATCCTAAAGCCTGATACTGGGGATCAAATCTGGTTTATATCTCCTCTCTAAAAAGCAAAGGGTATTTTTCTCAAAGATATTAAAGAAACAACAGACATAAGAACATGAAGAATACAGCACTCTTGTACCAAGTATGTAAATGCACACAAGCAATCCAAGCAGCAGGCAAGATAATTAACTCCCAGTCAAAGCAAAGATCGCTGAATCAAAACTTTCCTTGGAAGTTTTTACCCTCGAGCCTCCAAAACTATAATTTGCTTCTGAGGTGGAAAACCAGGAACCAATTCAAATAGCAGCAGAGCTACTCTAGGCCTGCACATGGACAGTGCAGCAGCTGGAAAGCATGTGGAGATTCTTGCTGCAAGGGTGATGGTGTGCAAAGGAAAATGTCCAAGCAATTTATTTTTATCATGGGTGTGAGAGATCATACCTGCAGAGCTGGGAATACTATAAACGACAGTGATCTGCACCCAGTTTAACGGGAGAACAGCCTGTCATATACTAATGGATGTTTTAGTTATGTGAGAGAATATGAAACAGAGTTTGCAGAATTAATTACCTGGCTTCTGCCCACGTCTCTCAACCCCAAAGCAGGAGCGGCTGCAACACTGCTCCCTGGTTTGGCCACTGCTTTGCTGACCTTGCTGTCCGACTGCAGTCAGAGGCACAGAGAACAGTGTTAACTTGCTCTTGCAAAGGGTTTTTTTTTCCTATTTTTCTCCCAACCTAAGTTTAGAACCAAGTTCCTGGGCTGCAACACATACACCACTGCTGTCCTGCACTCGGGATGCACCGTATTTGCTGTCAAGTACAACACCACAGCAAGATGACATTTGTCAATGCCAGAAGGAAAAATGAGGTTGTAGCTGTACAGATAACTAGAAAAGTTTTGTGTTTTCAAGTGAAAGAGCTACAGGAACATGGAAGATTTAAGCTGTCTCTGTATATATGGCACAAAAGCAATCTGAGGTGAATGACACTGAGGCCAGACTGCAGATGGGATTTTCTGTGCTAAATTAAAATGTAAAGAACACCTTGTTGTGATAAGCAGCTGTAATGCTGGTAATCATTCTGTTACAGATGACAGGCAAGGTGCCTTGACCCACCACAGGTAAAATGAGGGAAAACACCTGCATTCAGGTGTCACCCTAGAGCTCGCTGTCCCTAACAATACTGAGATGTCCAGGCTTTTTAGCAGCTTTTGGTTTTCTAAAGTTCCATTTTACATATAGAAATACAAACAAAAACCCATTAGCAACAACTGGCAGAAAAATATTGTTCTGAGACATAATCAACCTCCACAGAACAACCTGATCCGCATCTGCTCCTGCACTTGGAAGCGCAGCTTTTCTTGGGCAGACGGCAGTAACCTTTGCTCAGTCGTGTTACCTTTATTTGGGTGCGCAAAGTGTGTTAGTTCAGAACTTGTTGGGGCTTGTAGACTTGAAGAAGAGTTCTTTGGACTTTGTCCTGAGCTGGCTGGAAACTCAGATGAAGGTTTGGGAGCCAAGGAAGAAGAGCAGTTAGGAGATCAGACTTTGCAAAACGTGATAGGTTGTCCAGTGTCGGTGCTCTCCTCTACAGACACAGATCCCTCCTCCTTTCACCTTTCCCCTGCACAGAATACACAGTAAATTCTACTGGGAATTATAGCCTAGGACCAAGAAATTGTTTTGGATGTTTAATGGCTTACTACAGCTGCAACTTCTGTGCTTAGTTTGAAGCATAATGCTGTTGTTCTTTGACATTCCTGTATTTTTCTCTGAATTCGTGTCTGAAAAAGTACATTCAACCTTGTCTATCAACCTATCAGAAGCAATTAATATTGGTCATTAGTCCCTAGAAAGGAAAGGCAATATTATATATTGTACACTGGCCCAAGTGACTGGAACAGAAATACCTTTGAAGATTTAAGGCCACAGTAACACAATCTTACTGGCATCAGGAGGACAGCAAAATGAGGCCTGTCCTCATTCACCTCAAGACAAACTATTTCTGGCACAGGGTATATTTCTTTTAATGAACATTTGCCAAAATTATCTTTGCATAATGATCAGCACAGAGACGAAATGGCTGAGGAGGGGTAGAAAAGCCTAAATCCCTCAGTGATGGATACATCAGACTCTAGAGACTGGAGCAGCTGTTGCATCTCTGCAAATTCAGAAGGCTCCTACCACAAGAAATAAGAACCTAACTTGTTAAAGCAATTTTTATTTAAGCATTTGGAGGGAAACTTTCATTTCATGAGTAAAAATACTAGAGTTGAATGTTGTTAAAAAAAGTCAAGATGATGGGCGCTGTGCAAACACAGCAGTTTCTGATCAAAAGGGGAAGCAAGGGGGTTCATAACATACTCCCTTTCAAATAAAAAAAATCAAAAGCTAGTTAACTGCAGTACACATCATCATTTTTTATACAGCCAAGAGAATGAAAAACAAAAAAAAAAGTGATTTAAGAGAACGCAACCTACAATGGAATAAATTCATCGCAGCAGAGACAGAATAAGTCTGCTTTTATGAAAATTACAAAGAAACATGATACAACAAAAATAGGGGGTGGGGAATTTTCCACTAAAGATTAAAAATGAAAAACAACAACAGAAAAATCACTTTTTGAACACAATTATTATTCAAACACATATGAAGTTTCAACCTAGTTTTTTTTCTTATATGTGGGAAACACTGTTAAAGGGAATCTTCAAGAGTGAGAAGGCACCATGAACTGTTGGCCGATACCTTTAACGCACACTCAAGAAAGAAGAAATGATCTGGCATTGATGCAAAAAAAATCAGTAAGTGTTTATATATATCTTCTCATTAAAAAAAATGGCAACAAGTCATTACTTCAGTGCCAAAATGTACTTTTGTTTGGCTGACTCGCTCCTTAAGATGATTTTTCACTAAGACCTGCATGGTATTTTTATACAGTGGTGAAAGTGGGTGATTTTGTGCTGTTGCAATTTGTATTAGATTGGTAAATCAAGCGTTTTCTGAGAAGCCAATCCTATTAAGTATTCCTAAACTCTACACAAATGGGATCATTAAATGCGCTGCCTAGAATGGAATACTCATCTGTATGACATGGCAACGCCACTGGATTTCAGTTTGATATGTAATGTCTTGTAGCAGATGTTATAACAAAAATAACTTTTGCTTTTTGATTTACCTCACTGAGGCCATTAATGCTGTTCCTAGAGGTGGTTTTCTGGAGTTGGATGACACTTTGCTGCTGTCCAAAATGAGTTTGAACCATAACCCTCCAGAGTTTGTTCACTTTGTTGCGTATATTATTGCACTAGCTACTAAAGTCTTATATTTTCCTATATAAATCTAATTGTTCAGAGTGCAGATTCTATATTTGGGTAATGAACTGTATGAAATAAATAAAATAAGGGGATTTTCTGGTCAGAGTTGCTGATATGTTGAATACCTTAATTATTTCTAAAGTAAACAGTTTTGGTGTATATTCTTAAAAACCTATGGTCATTCAGCGTAAAAGCCTTGACGTAATACTTTAAGAATGGACTTGTTTTCCTTCTCAAAAAGGCATCAAACAATTGCTTTAAATACAGAATCTGTGAGGCTTCCTACAAACTCATCTAAGTTGTAATACAAACACAGTTTGTAATTCAGATAATATAGAAAGTTCTCTAGTGTCCATTGAAGTAAGGTCCCCAAAATGCAGTCTGTTTTATTTCTGAATGGGAAAACATGGCAAAACATTAAGCGGTTCCACTGGCTGAATAGGAGAACTGAGGAAAATGAGGTCTTCTCTCATTATCTACACAATCCATGCTGTCATCTGAAAAATAAAAAACAAATTAAAAAAACAAGTAGACATTTGCTACCTTTTCAAGTAAACGAGCACTACAATAGCACATAGCAAAGTTGTTTCTGAAAATGTAACTGTAGCCTTTTTCTTTCACAACTTAAAAACCAAAAAAAAGGGAATTCTAAAATATCACCCCATTAAATGGGCATCACAGAGGCCTCGAGTGTTGTATGTAAGCAGATTTTTCAGATGTTCATGTAAAATTGCTAGGAGCTGTGCTGCTTAAACCCATATTCAACATTCTGAATTTCTGGAAATTGCTATTTCAGTACATCAAACATGCTCAATTACCATGAAAATAAAATATATTTTGCTTGAATAGGGATGTTGGTCCTCACTCAATTGAGTGCTTTCATACACACACTGTGTGCGCAGATGTACACAGGCAAAACTCACAGATAGAATGATTTTCCAGTGGAAATGTGCAGATTTGGAAAAGGCAATGGTACAAATAATCTCACTATCTTCTAGAACATCTCATTTCCCGAAGTGGAAAGACATGGAAAATTTCACATCAGCTTACCAGCTTGTTGGTCAAACATATCTACAGAAACCCAGCAAGTTCACAGAATCACAGAATTGCTAGGTTGGAAAAGAACTTTGAGATCATAGAGTCCAACTGTACCTGTCCACTACTAAACCAAATATTCCTGAACATCTCACCTATGCATACTTTAAACACCTCCAGGGGTGGCGACTTAACCAATTCCCTGGGCAGCCTGTTCCAGGCCCTGATAACCCTTTCGGTGAAGAAATTTTTCCCGATGTCTAGTCTGAACCTCCCCTGGTGCAACTCGAGGCCATCAGTTCAAACTGATGCTTTTTCACAGGGTCTAAAGAGACCCGGGAATATCACAGCAAACAATTTCTGGTGGTCAGGAAAGCACGGTGGGCAACACTTGGGAAAAAATTTACCTTGGTCAGGAGGAGTGATTGTTATCATCTGTGCTGTGAATTCTTCATCAAAGTATCTTGTATCTGTTTCAGATGTAACTTGCGGCTTAAAGGGAGGTAGAAGCTATGAAAAGGAAAAACAAAATACTGTTCATTTACAGGCTCTTGCAGTACCAATTGGAGCAGGTGGAATTTGAATTAGATAGAAGCTGCAGTGCCTTTTCCTACATTACTAAAAAAAGTTTAAAAAATGCTAGCAAATTTTACAAATGGTAGTATATACTGGTTCCCCAACTAATTCTACGGAAATTGTTAATTGTATCTACTCAGATTGATGTTTGAGGAAGACAGAAATGATTAAGATGCTCAGAACAAACCCCAGCTATAGAGCTGCTGTGCCCACGCAGCACTCCCAGCAACTGGCTGAAGGTTGGACCAGACCAGGAATGTTCAGGACAAGGTAGCAGCAGCACTAAGTGCTTGTACTCTTGGTCCCGCAAAGCAGCTTGATCTCAACCCTGAACTTGGAAAATCTGGAGCGCTTACAAAAAAATCAAGCATGCTTTGCAGTGAACATTCTCCTTGTTACACCACGAGTCACACTCTTTGGGCTTTATTCTTGCCACTCACTTGGGCAGACAGGCTGGAAATCATCCATGTGTACCTAGGGAAGCTCTGGCAAGAGGAACTCCAGATGGAGTGGAGCTGCTCGACTCAGGCTGGAAGAGAAGCGTGCCTGGGAACCGAGGTGGAGGAGCTGGTTGCATGCAGATGCCTAGAGTTGGAACATGTACAGTTTTGGAGGGCAACAAAGATGGGATTCAGACCTTGCTCACCTCTGTGCTGCACCATGAGGCAGAAACAGAATGTAAACACTTCTCAGCCCTCCCACAGAGGACATGTAATAGCTCCTAGAGCTGGCCTTCAGCTTGCCTGTCGCTGGGGTTAAGCATGGCTGTCTTTTAATAGCACAGAGCCACACCAGGCAACAATTTCAGAGTGTTATTGAGGAAGCGTATGGCTTCCAATCTGAAACTGCAGGGAAAGGTTTACCAAGGCAAATGGTAAATTGCTCCAACTGGAATTAAGCTGTGACCCTGAGACTTCCACTTCTGCTCTTACAGAAATAAGAACCAGACTGACAGAAATCACTACCTGGGAAACATCAGCAAATCTGGAAGGTACAAAACACCTCTTCCTCACCCCTATCATTCCCTCCCAGCTTAGATCTGAAGAATCAAGTGTGAGTTGGTAAATAAGAAAAGCACCAGCATCAAGCTCCCTATCACTAGGATCATCTTTCTGATCTGTTTTAAAAGCAGCTAACAGAGGGTTGTCATGTTTTATAAACAACAACCAAATGAAGCTCCTTCATTTTCAATGTAAAGACTTCTGTAATTTACAAATATGACACTATTGCCAAATACAAAGAAACATTTACTGTTTAAAATCAATCTTTAAAAATTAAGAGACATATAAATTCTTTCTATTATAAGAGAGCACAAATATAGTATGTGTTAAAAAATATTTTCTTTTAATTACTAATGCTCCTCTGTGCCCAAGGATGGCTTAAAGGAGCCTGGCAAATGTTCCTGTCAAAAAAATCAGGTCCTTAGAAGTGGTCTTTGTGTCTTCAATTTAAAAAGGAAAAGGAAATAGCATATCCCAAAGTCACCAGCAGCTCTGAGCCTTACAGTCCTCCTGAAACTATTGAAGAGGGAAAGCTTCACGTTATAATGTTAATAACACTATTCTCAATCAAGTCACAGCAACCTATTACATGAAAAAAAACCCTATTGAGGAGGAACATTTTTTTTTCACATTTTAACTCTACTCTCTTTCTCCTTACAGCAATTTTATGCCTGCTCTCTAAAGTGAAGCTTAGCTTGATTTTGGCAAGCTGTGCATGCACACGTGTGTGAAGTTCTGTCTGTCCTTTTAAGCTAAGGGTGGGTTTGGCACTTGCGATGTTCCCAGTTGCTCTAGCTTACTGCGTGCAGCACAGAGTGATTTAAAGCTTGGGCACTGCCAGCAGACACCTGAACTCCGCACATCAGAACAACTCAGAGCAGCAATCCTAAGTCAGAAGATACATGAAATGTACTAGTGCTGCCCAAGTCATTTCCCCTTTTATTTTAGTACCTGTTAAAAGCAGGCAGATTATAACTCACCCACAAGACATTTCCCCCCCCCAGCTGTTGAATTCAGAACATTGAGCTGGAAACAGGGAAAGCCACAGCAAGCTCTAATGCTGGCTTTACCAAGTAAATATGCTGCTCGACTGAGAATCTGTCACTGCAATAGCTCTGCAGTTCAACTGGCAGAGAGGTGCCACCTGTAGCCTCCCACTGCTGCAGACCATCATGATCCCCAGGGGCTTATATTGGTTTAAGACACAAAAAAGACCAGGAAAAAGTGATTAAAATCCCACTGCGTATGTTTTGCTTGTGGGTGGGCAAAATACTGCAAATTAAATCACACCTTTCTTTGCACTGAAGACAAATAACAGCACTTTTCCAGGAGAGTCTAATGAATATTTTAAATTCTTGAGACAACCCCAGTTCTTCAAAACTGCTTATAATTCAAAGCAAAGCTGTGCTTCCAAAAAGCTTAATTACAAAGTAAGTGTTCTTGATTACCCCAAGCACATATCCATAAACATATTCACCATTATCCGGAGAGAGCAGGTAACCAAGCTTAGCACATAAACACCTCTAGGCAGCTGAGAGAAGTCAGCTTTTATCCCTGAGACTGCATTTCAGGTAAATGCTGCAAGATTCTCTTTGGACCACCCAGAATGCAGGCAACAGTTACTCACAGGCTTTTGGAAATCTCGCCATTTGCACAGCACGGCTGTTTCTACAGCAGGAAATAGTTTACAACCAATTTCAGATGCCCATGCTAACAAGACAGGAGCAAAATCAGAATCTAGATTCCCTGGACATGCCAAGGTCAGAAATAGTCTCAATTAGTACAGTTATCTCTATAATGTGTAACATTTGGGATTTCCTGGTAGTTTCCACAACAACCTGAGTCAGTATTACTATGGGATGATTTATGAAGGTTTTCTTAGCTCTTACGGAGAAATAAACTGCTTCCAGCCTGTTTGATTTCTCCTCCATTCAGGGAAGTAGGACTACCATCAAATAACAAATAACTTCAATGAAGACATTTCAGCCCCATGATGAACATTTTATCTTAAAATTAAAAAAAAAAAAAGCAAACCTCCAAGTATTCAGCATGACAGCTGAGTGGAAATGGAGATAACCTTTTGGTTTAGACCAATAATTCAGATATGCTTTGTACATTATGTGGAACAAACTCCATGCAATGCCCTCCTGCCCTCATGACCACAGGCAGCTCTCTCTCTAGGGATGCTTTGAAAGGACAGAGGTCTAAACACTTATCTACACTTTCAAGGCACAAAAACTTATTTTATCATTTTTCACTTCCCTTTAGCCACACCAATCTGTGAGGAAGTGAAAGAAGAGAAGGAAACTGAGCACATTCTGTGATTGTATACAAGCACATTTCTCCCACTACAGTATGAAACCAGTCATGTTATTCTCTACTTTTTTTTAAATAATACAAATGTTGCTAACAGATCCCTGTATTAGTTTTACTGAAAGAATCAAAAGAATCAAAACTCAGCTACTGCTAAGCTTCTTACCTGCTCCCACCAACTGGAGGGAGAACAGAAAATTTTTAGAGATCAAACAAGATGTGATATTATGAGGGGCTGCAGGTGGAAGGAGGGAACTTGGGAAAGGCTGGGATTGAGCGAGATCATGTGGCACCAGTAGATGGGAGCCTTGAATCACCAGACATCTTACACACGAGTGTTAAGGAAAATGTGACTGGTGAGAATCAAATGTAAGAGGATAACAGCAGATCGCCCTGAATGCATGAAGCACAGCATCTTGGAGAAATGGAATAAGTTACCTGCAAATGAAGGGACACTGAGGCACAGACAACTGATGAAACACCCTCATATAGAAATGGTTGGGCTCTATGACTTCAGTGGCTCCCCACTGGATAGCCTACAAACTCAGAGGTCTCAAGGAAAACCTATGAGAAACATCATGAAGTGCAGAGACCACATCAGCCCTCTGTCACCAAACAAAAAAAATGAAGCTTGGATTGATGTAAAAGGCTACACTTCTTTGCACTTGCCTATTCAGTCTATTTTCATCATTCAAGACAGAAAAAATGCTGAGGGAACAAACAGCCCATCTTCCACTACTGCTTCTAGGAAGTTTTGCTTCCACGTGCTCAGGAATCAACAGTAGTTCCTGGATATATCAGTCAACAGCAAGAAATAGCAACAACAACTCACAAGAAAAGCCATTTTAAAAGCTTATATACTGTGTAAATTTGAAAGCAGTTTTGGTGGCATCCTATTTATTCAAGAACATTCATTGAGAGATGTTCTGCTCGCTGTGAAAAGCAGCTTTGGTTCAGAAGTAATCCACTTACAGTATTTTAAGAAACATGTAACAGTTTAACCTTGTTAAAAACAATTGCAAACCTCTTCAGTGGAGGGTTTCTGTGTACCTTACTGAGGGCAACACAATTTGAAACATTCAGTACATCCACAGTGACAATCCAGCTTGAGAGAACAGTTGTACAAGTACCTTTTTCTCGTATACATCTTGCCAAACAATGCCAGCAAAGAATTTGTGCTGCATAATCTCCTTGGCATCATCAGGACCGCCACCTAACCTGTTTGGGCAAAGTAAGTAATTAAATGTTTGAGTACAGTTATTTTTCCTCATACAATTTTTATTAAATGGTTGTGAAGAAATTCTGTGTTTATATAACCCATTTGGGAGCAGTTCTAGCATTTGCTTCATATTTGGTTTTGTGCAAGGTCTGCAGGATAATCTATTTTAGTCTTCAACACAGTTCCACTGAAAGATTTGAAAACAGGCTAACAAACAGAATTAGAATAAAGGTCTGTCTTAAACAAACAAACAAACAAAGAAAAAAATAATAATGATGATTCAAAAGCCATATCCTTCAGGAAAGATGCTGTACTGCTGTTTACCAGGTCTGTTCTATGAACCGATCCAGCAAAACATCTGAGACACACACCCTTCTCCCTTTCTAAATTAACAAGTGACCTCCCTTACAATTTCCTAGAGCAGAGTGATGCCAGCAATAAAATTGTCCAAGAGGCAAGGATTTTTAAGACAAACTGATTTATGAAACATGATTAATTTTTGTTGAAGAAAACAGTTGACAATTGCAGTGATAGTCCTGTGTTGTATGCAAATCTTTCCCCCTCCTTGGCTTCATGAAAGCACAAAAGGGTGTTTTATTGACTTAAGGTATATCAAGATAAAGCACTTTTATTCCAAAATAAAACTGTCCACACAGCTTATAGATGCAATCAGTTTAGTTGTGGTCTTGAGCTAACAGATGCTTATATTTTGCTGCAGAGGTTAAAATGTTCTCTAGAAGGCTGAACCACATCTGCAAGCAAAGGCATGCAGTGAGAAAACACACTGAGTAACCAGCAGGAGACCTGCTTTCAGGTAACAGAGTTAAGATGACGCCAAGGTTTTTAATTACAAGAAGTGCCACCAAGTTCATCCAGGCTGACCTCTAGTACCTGTCTGTTCTCTGATTCTTGGTGCCACTGGTAAATGGAGATATTACCCCTATTTCAAGAGCTCGGAACAATGCCTCTCTGTGCTATACCAGCACAGAAAACAGGGCCAAGGACCACCTTCTGAACCTGAGGCCAAGCTGCCCTGCCAGGTCTCATCCATGCTGCATAGCATTTGGCCCCGAATCTCCCCCAGGCCACATGTGGTAACCCTCCACCCCAATACACGATTAGCTGAGGACAGACAGGATGGTTCTAGTTCAAAATATCACAGACAATGTGAAGGTTATGCTACAGACCATTGAAGGAGTATTTTTTCAGCTTGAGACTGCACTGCGTGTTCTGGGACGTAGCTTAAAGGCACAATGCTATTGAGACACTGCTGAACAACCATTTAGCATGGAGGAGTCAAGTTAAGTGACATGTCCTGCTGACTGGGAATGGATCCTGGTGGCCTGAGCACAGCCTTCAGAGAACACAAGCTGGCAGAAGCCTGAGCTGTCGCAGAGACATTGTGCAGCAGAGGTGACAGGCAGTACACAGTTCACGACTGCTTCCTGATGCTCTTCCATTTAGTGGCACAGCAACCAAAGGGCTTTGCTCCTTCATGTTACTTCAGGAAATGTGCAGTGGAACAGGGAATGGGTCCTCAGTGTTCAAGTCTCAAGGCACTAGGTGATGCTCTCCTTCCCCAGGTAAGCTCCAAGACCACATCTAAGTTCACCCTAGAGTCCCACAGGCCAAAACAAGACAGTCGACTGATCTCCCACCTGCCTGGCAGAACACTGCAGAGCTGCAGAGAAGCCTGGGAAAGAGACAGACTCCAGGGCAGCCTGCGAACAGAGACAAACTCTATGAGTTATCATCTCTTAGCTGGTTCCACGCTGGCCTAGAGGCTTTGCCAAAACTCCACCAGGCTCTTTGTTGCTTCCCCAGTGGAGCCACTGAAGGAGATGGTGGAGCTGAGCCTCTTTATCCACAAATGTCAACAGACTGTTCTTCGGCACAAAAGTTCAGCAATGACTAAAGCTTAAGAAGAACCTGACTCGTGTTTTGCAGAAGCATGCAGGAAGGTTGTCTGGCTGCAGCCATGCACGAGTTCTTTGGAAAACACGTTATCTAATATGAGCCCCTGTTCCATGAAGGACAAATATACACTGGGGGCAATGCCAACAAAACCCCAGATGTTTACTCACCTTTTCAAATGTATACTATTAAACAAATCCATTTGAAATTATAGAAACCTCATATTTTGGATACAGATTTACTCAAAAATACATTCTTGTTTTTTCAGAATTATTATGAAAGGACTCTCTCAAGGAGAATAAAATTAAATCAGCACCAAATGTAAAAAACATGGTTAAGCCTCAATGATAACTGAAGCAGCAGCAGGAAAAAATTAGCAAGAATAAAAGTCTTGAGAAGATTCTTGTACATTAAAGCTAATTTTTTGCATTTAAGTCTTCAGACAGAACCAAAAAGAAATAGACCTTAAAAAGCTACTGAGACTTAAAAGTATACAAGAAAATATAAGGGAAAGAGTAGAAGTCGAAAAGCAAATAAAACCCAAACCAAATATAACTCCAAACCAAAAAAACCCAACCAAACAAAAAAACAACCCCCAAACTTCTGTCTACATTGATCTCCTAAAAAATATCTGCCAAATAATTCTGGTTATTCATTTAACTTCCACCTACAATGAAATCCTTTGTTTCTATGTCTCAGCTAAATCCCAAGGAGAAAATTTATTAATAAAGTGCAACATCAATATTAAACCACTTCCATGTTTTTTAATTTTTATAAAACCGTGTATTGCTTCCAAGTTCCTTTAATAATTTCATGATGCCTGTGCTCCGCAAGTCAAGGACCATCAGTTATCGTTCCACAGAAGAATCACTACAAAGTATTCTAATTTTTTATATACGTATTTTAAGGAAATCATAGTGTAGAAACACAAAGTCAACAGTGATAGCATTATTATCAGGCTGGGAGATTGAAATTAAAGGATCACAGGATAAATATTGTTTCTCTATTTGCCCATGGAAAAGTAAACCATGCTTAGCACCCAGGTCCATTCCAGCTCTTTAAGCAACCCACAAACTTCTAATTTTATAGTTACAGTTTCTACAGTATGGACCACCAGGCTCCAACTCAGCAAACACCTTTGCTCCAGCTTGCCAAACAATCCCATTCATGAATTCGTGCTTCAGTAGATCAGGAAAAATGATAGATTTTGATGGTGGGTGAATCCTCATCTGAAGAGACTGCCATGCTTTTAGGTGATGGACTTCTGTTGCTTACAGATTCACACAGGCACCATCTTCATCCGAGAAGACAGCCACAGTTTTTGGCAACAGATAACGGTGCTTTTCTGTCCTCATGTTATTCCTCTGACTCACCCCTGCCTCAAACCTGGCTTTACAACAGCGCAAAAAGACCCATTGGGCTCAAGAAAATCAGCTCAGCTAAAGTGATGGGTGTTCACCAGCTCAGAGCACACAGATGTGTCTGTCTTCTTCTCTGATACAGTCACGATGGAGATTAGTAACCTCTTTTACTACATCTCCAATAGCCACAGGAAAGGATTTAGGAACTGCACCTGCATTGCTTTCCTATGGCTGGCAGTAGCAGCAGGAAAAGCTCTGGCTGGCTTTAGGAACAGAACAATTCAATAATGACTCCAGATTTGGAAGGAAAAGGCTGTATTCTTCCCAAAACACTGTGCACACAGTCTTTGGGGACCATCCTGCTCAGAGATTGAGACTTTTGGTAAGGCTAATGAAACTCCCAGCTCTGTGCTGAACTTTACTTCCCCACTTTTTCATTAACCACATGAATACGACATAAATGTAGCGGATCCAGTAACACTGGAAAAGCTCCCACTCTTCAACATTAGTAAACACAAAGGAGTCGCGTTTGAAGATGCTGAGGCTTGGGAGGTCTGTATGATACCAACTTCTAGAAAGCTGGGGGGAAAAAACCCACCTTTAAATTTGCCTTCTCTGTTTTCCTCAGCTTCCATTTAGATTTCCTATGGGTGAACTGTCTGACTTTGCCCAAACTCATTCTGAAAGCTTTGGACTGAATTGATTTAGACTGAAATTATCATACACATCAACTAAATCTCAGTCTGCCTAAAAGCACATGATAAAACACATATATGATAAGCACCCTGCATTTCAAGTGATACCTGGGATACTGGAGTTGTTTGGAGACAGAAACGCTTTTGTGCTGGACACACACAAGACACTTGCCCTGTGTGCTTTCAAAACTCTGTATGACCACAAGGTATGAACTCTGATGCCTGATAGTATCAGCTATTACAGGTTACCTCCTCCTACCTGCCACCAGCCAGCCGGGACCACCTCCAGGCCCCTGCAGTCCCCATGACTGTCACCTCTACCTCTTCCAACTTCAGCAGTGGCTGTGTGGGCTGCAGACCTAGCTGTGTCTGACAGCAAGTTTGTTCAAGCCATCTTCCTTTCCCATGGCAGAGCACCACAAGGAGAGGATGCAGACATACATCTTAACTACAAGTGACTCCCACTCACAAGGGGAAAAAAAACAAGGAGTTTGGTTTTCATGCAGATAAAGACTTGATTCAGCTTGACTTTCCTGAGCATCTGGATTGCACTCTGGATGTGGGAAGAATCACTATCACTAAAAAGAATGAAGTCCAGATCTCTGTGCAGCCGCAAGGACTGATCACGAGCTCCCAGAGACCACCTTTAGCACTCCACAGTCACAACTACAACTCCGGGAAGTCAATAAATCTTTTAACAGGTATTTGAGAAACGCTGCATCCTGTTCCTCACATTCTCCCTGTCCAAGAGCTCCACAGAAGTAAATGAAGCAGCTTGTAACAAATGTCAACCTGATCAACGACAGGGAGCACAGAGTGAAAACACGTGATCAAAATTCAGGAGGAAAACATCCTGAAGTTCTCTCAACTTTGAAACTAAGATTCAGAGTTTGCCAGATGCTCTGCTGATTACAAACCCACCCATCCATCTAAACTCAGCACATTTACATGGAGCACTCTGATCCACGTTCGCTTTATGGGTTGCAGTCTCCACAGCCAGAAACAGGGTAATAAATGTTAAATGTTACATAAGTTTATGTGTGAAAAGATGCTCCGATTATGTCCTTTCATTCTATACACAGCACAATGTAGTGAAGGAAAATTACAGTTTGCATTAAAAGGAAATATTTACAGGATAATTTTTTTCCCTTAGGAAAATCAGGCCTCACATTACAAGATTAATAAACTTATATCAATCCCAAAAGAAACTTCAAAATTCCTTATATATGACCAAATTTAGAAAACAGTCCTGATTAAAAGCAGATGCAATTTACTGTTCTTCACATTTTCCCCATATGTCTGTGAGTTTGAGACTGAATTGGTGTTACTGAATGTGCAGTGCTAAGACTGCTCCTATATGCAGCTTAGATACAACAGGTAATTAACATTTAATTCACTGATGGAGGTCACAATTCACTATTTCCTTGATATTTTCCTTACAATATCCTCATCACTGAGACTTGTTATATAAGTGTTTGTTGTTGTTGGTTTTTTTTGAGGATTTTATGAGAAGGCAAAACATCTCCTAGTTTAATTTTTCTCATGACTTTGTCTGTCTCCTCCATCCCACCCTGTGGTTTGTCAGCAGTTACTAAATGCTGCCAATTGTGACATTTTCTGCCACAGCCAACATTACAATGACACCAACTTCTGTCCACCACTGGGCTTGGTGGAAGAGGGGATTCCTGCTGAATTATACAGTGGTTCCCCAGAGCATCATCAATGGGCTAAATGTCAATCACTTTTCACGGAATGAATTTCTGCAGCTATCTGGCTGTTTTTCTTCAATAAGGCTCCATGAACTCACTACGAGTCAACTACCAAGCATCTCAGGTACTCACCCCAGCACACAGACCCAGAGTAAAAAGAAAATAGAACTACAAAGCCAGGACTCAGGACAGGGCATGTGCTGAATCTCAACTTTAGTTAAGAAGTTGGGTGAACGGTGATTGGTGACAAACCAGTGTTTAAGAACGGTCCACGATCCAGAAAGCTTGGGAGCGTAATTAGCAAGCTGTGGGGATGCGTGTAGGCTTGTCTAATCTATAGTTATTTCTATCAGCAGCATGAAAATCATCTGTCCAACAGATCAGAACATGGCTCGTTCCAAGCTTGGAGAAGATACATGTGAAGATACATGTGGCTATTTGTATAAAACAAGCATATTGTGGAGTAATTATTGGCATCAGGAAAACCTTGTAATTAGAAACAAGTGGGCGTTCTTTGTTTGTAAACAAACTGCATTTTGGTTCATCAGAGATGCTCCTTTAAGAGCAAATTACAGCAGATGCTGCTTGTGTTTCCAGTGATTGAAAGGCCCCACCTGAATAAGCTACAAAAAGGGTCACAACTGTATTTAATCCAGTGTTTTCCTGGACAGGAATCCTGTTGGCAGGAGCTACAACCACACTCACAGAGCGCATTGTTCAGGGGACAGCTAATCAATGACAGAACCTTCTCCTGGAGGTCCCAGTCACCAGGATCAGGAGGGGAACGCAGCTGCTGCCACCCAGTACAAGGCTGGCCACATTACTGACCAAACTCTTCCTGGTTCGTTATGTCTCTGCTAAGTTGAATCTTCCAGTAGTACAAACTGTGGATTTGCATTACAAGAGCCCTCAACAATAATTTCCATCAAAAATAGTGATGAAAATAGCCTAGAGTGATGACAAAAATTCTTACTACAAGTATCCACATACTAGCAAAAAAGCATTTTCCTGCTGTGTGCAGGCGCACACAGACTACACAAACATCAGAAAGCAAACCAGAACGCTCTGCTTGCACCTCACATGAAAGATTTCCTGTCCAAGACCCATTTACAGTGGAATGCTCAGGACAGGAGATCAGAGGAAGAGTCGCAATATTATTTGCTTTAAAAATGTCTGGGCTGACAAGATGGCAGGTTTTCAGACTGATGTTTATCTTTGTGAGAAGATCAACATCCTTTTTGGACCTTGTTCTATTTTCTGCTTGTTAGCCGTTAAGGGCTCGAGTTTGTTACTTTGTTTTGCGCTTTTAAATTAAGGGTTATTTTTAAAATAATACAGCATAGAAAAAAAAACAAACTAAAGAAACAGGAAAAGGAGATTAAGCATGGTATAAACTCCATCACAAACATGGTACAAACACCACCACCTACTGTCCAAAGCAGGATGCTAAATCACTAGCACAGATTTAAGCAAAAATTCAGAAAACAGACAGCAGCCTGAAGATGTAAGCAATCTGTCTAGAGCAGCTTATAACCCATGGCAGCCATTGGATTCGTTATGACCAAAAGCACGGTTAACTTCCTTTGTCTCAGGCTCTAGGCATTAATTATAAAATCATAGAAAGGTTTGGGTTGGAAAGGACCTTAAAGATCATCCAGTTCCAACCCCCATGTCATGGGGAGGGACACTTCCCACCAGACCAGGCTGCTCAAGGACCCATCCACCTTGGTCTTGAGCACCCCCAGGGAGAAGGTATCCACAATTTCTCTGGGCAAACTGTTCCAGCTTCTCACCACCGTCATCATTAAGAATTTCGTCCTATTGTCTATTCTAAATCTTCCCCCTTCCAATTTAAAGCCATTCCCCCTCATCCTGTCACTGGAGGCCCTTGTAATGGCAGCCATTATGCCCTGAAGTTCAGTTGCTTCATGTTGTTATTTGCAGTGTCAGCTGATGCCAACAGTTAACCAAAAATGAGCAGGCCCACTTGCCACATCTTGGTGGATGATCATTTTGAATGGATTAGAAACAAAACTCTTGATTTTGTCTGAAATGCCTTCCTCAACTTTAAATAAAGAACATATCTGGTACATGTGCATTCAATAGCCCTTTCTGCAGCATCACTTTCATTTGTTTTTCAGTGATGGCAATAGGGGCCTTTTGTACTGCAGCACAGAAAGTCACTTTTAAGCCATTTGTCCTGAAGATGATTCCCATTCATGGACACAACTCTGCACAGCACAACTACTAATTTTTCTGCAAAGGCCTTAGGCAGAGCACTTTTTTTTTTTTGTAATTTGTTCTGAAGGTATGAGTGCTTACAAATGCGACCATTAAGCAACAATCTCACCTTTGCTTAGGATCTTTCTTCAGCAAACCTGACAAGAGAGATTTTGCTTCAGGTGACAAAGTGCGTGGAAATCTAATCTCCTCCATAAGGATGAGTTCGAAGAGCTTTTCATGGTCCTGATTGTAGAAAGGGAGCCGGCCACACATCATTTCGTACATCACAACTCCTAAACCCCACCAGTCCACTGCACGACCATAGTCATTATCTTCCAGCACCTACAGAAATGTAAAGAAAAGGTGTCAAAGGACATTCCCAAACCAGGCATGAACACAGAACCCAAAAGGCAAAATTTCCTCTAGCAAGATCATCTTACGTCACAGCTAAATCTACCAGCAGAATACTTCCATCTGAAAACAAGCGGCACCCATGCTCACCGCTCTAGGTGAGTGAGAAGGGGAAATACTGGCAGTGGGTGCATTACGGCAACTTCCTTCCCTTCTTCCTCCCACTCTCCCTCACATTACAACCATGATAAGCACAACTTCTAAAAGGCCAAAGGCTGAAAACTGTTCTCACATTACAGAGCCAGCTGTTAAATTCTCACTTATTCATCACAAAGTGTTCCAGATGGGATCCCATTTAAAACAAAAAAAAAACCAAACCAAATCTATCAAGGAGCCAGGATAGGGAGAAAAGAAAAGACCATCAACTTGCTACCTCACAAGCAACAAGCCGAACATTCCTATCATTTTGTAACACCCTGCACTCCTAAAAGGTGGCCCTGTGCATCCTGAAAGACCACCCGCAAATACTAAATACCTCATCTACATCAAACACTAAAGCCAGAACGGCACTCTGAACATTTGACTGGCCGTAAGGCTGTGACATGGCAGCCAAATTGCCTGGAAATGTTTCCTCTCCCTTGCCCCTCCAAAAGCACTGGCTCCTTAGTTTTAACACTCCTGCCTCTGCTTAAAGGGCTGCAAACCCAGGAATTCTCAAGGGGGGGGGGGGGAAGAAACAGATGGACACACACATAGACTTCAGCCAGCTCTCACAGTAGAACAAGTCCAGCACAGTTCATTTTTCCCTTCCACTGGGCACTTCTACCTAATAAAGCCCTGGCTGGTGTGGGCATGCGGGACCCCAGCACCAACTTCCATCCCTCCTGCTTGCTCCAGAGAAGCCCTGTCACAGTGCATTTCTGATCTTCAGCACTGAAGACTGTTGAAGGGAGTGGGGAGTGTTTTGTGGCTTGTGGAGTGGATGTTACGAGAGCTTCTCTAGACTTTGTGTCTCCTACACAGTTGTCTGTAGCTGACACCAACAGTCTCATGTTCCAGAGCCTGTCCTCAGGTTTTAGTTGTCATCTTTACACTTTTCAGAAGTCTGCACTGAATGCTTGCTCTTGCCAAGAGCACAAACCACGACTGTGCCATCAGCGTGTTTTCTTATGCCACAGTGTCTCTATGAGCTTTACATTTCTACAATTCAGACTATTTTACATTCAAGATTAAAAAGGGGAAGGAGTGAAATGAAGTTGACACAAGTTTTTGAACAAAAGCAGGATTCAAACCTCTTACAGACATAGATAAAGATTGTGCACACAAAAAAGCAGCATCAAGATCCTCCCTGTAGCAACTGTTTGCACTCTGCCTCTCTTTATTCATTAATTATTGCCCTTAATTATCTGAAAGAAGGAAAGAGCCTGCAGTACAAATCAAAAGACTGCCAGGTATTGGATTACCCCACATTGGTCTATTTACAGCATCCCCTGCCATATGATTCACACCAAAGACAGCTGGCTCTGCAGCTGCCCCGTATATGTATACGGCTGACACAGCTGCCGGCCAGTCAAGAATCCAGGAGTCGGCCCTGTCCTTCCCGAGGCATCGCGGCCCTTCAGCTCACAGGAGGTATTGGGTGACAATGCAGTTACCGCTCTCTGAGTCACCTCTTTCACTACACGCTTCCTGTTCACACTCCTCTACACTTGGGTTACCTAAAATTAAACAGTCACAGGGGCTCTGGTTTTTATTCTTATTTTTTTTAAACTTCTGCAAGGGATGCAACAGGACAGAACTGAAAGAAAAACAACCCACACAGGACTTTGTTGTGTATGTAATAAATGCTACAAGTGCTTTCAAAATACAGCAAATACTTCAAATGCTGCTTTACCAAAGTGTGTTAATACCCTGTATTATACCCTAGATTACTAACTACAACTTTCCTACAACTCCATTAATTCTAAACAGAATATAAAATGTTTATTTCTTCAAAGTGCTTTATCACAATGAGTGTTTGCTCCTATTCGTGATTGCACAAAACAGTGCAGTGACATTTGTATCAAAAATACACCATAACAAAAAAAGATATTGCACTCATTCATGATTTATTGCAACACACAGGATAGCTGGGAGCAGTAAAGTAACAAGGTCATTTCATTTAAATTAAAGGATCATCACTTCCCTAACAAGCAGCTCTAGACTGCTGTGAGGTGGAATTTGAAAGAGAAGGCACAACAGCTGTGAACATCACAGCCACCTATGTTACTGCCGCATCAAAGTTGACGTGGTTCAGTCACTGTCGTCCATGTACGACATTCCAGTATGAACCTAAAAACAACGATGCAGCAACTGTGCAAACACGCCGCTACTCTGGATTCAAGTTTCTAACGCAGACAAGACCAAGACCCCTGCTTTTAAGGAAGTACGACCTTAAATGCACAGAATATCACTTGCATACAATTTCCAGATTTTTTGCATGCTACTGACCAGTTGACAAGAGCCTCCAGAAATTAACACTCCAACTCACAGATGGGATTTGCAAGCACGGGAGACAGCAGGGTTAATCAGAAGGATCTGTCCTTCAGGCTTTTGGATAAGCCAGCTCACCATAAACATTAAAAAGAAATACAGCAGCAAACAATATATCTGAAAGAACAACATAACATCTGCACAGGGAATCCCCACATTCCAAGTGAGGAAAAAACAAAATCAAAAGAATAAATGTTTTTAGTCTCCTCACAGAATTCTTGATGAGAAGCTGAAGTTCAGCAATTAATTTTATGAGGGAAGCTAAAATAACAGCCCTGATTATGAATAATAAACACTCCGTCATGCTGCCATGGACCCCAATTTAGATTCACTGAAAAGTCCTGGTGACCCATGAAGAGCTGGCAGCTATTACGAGACTGGCTCCATCTCCTTGCTGCAAGCTACTCTGACAGGTGCCCATGTTGTTCATTATTACGAAGACACTGAAGGCTCTTGAAAGTAGCTGGGAGTTTAGAAAGAAAATAAACAAGAGCACACTACCAGGGCTCTGCAAGTGGAGTGTGCAGAAGACATCAGTTCCTAGTAGAAATATTCCTCCTCCCCTATGCTTTTCCATACTTAGTACTTCTGCTTACTTTGACTGAAGAAAGGTTTGTAATGCCCAAGTTTATCACCTCACAGAAAGGCTACATCCTGGCTGTGCCAACAAATCTGCCAGCACCTCAAGATGTTTCTGCCTGTGCTGTGAGCTGCATGGAAGTCTTCATGCCATGGGTAGCAAAGCATCCACCGCAAGGCAACCAGCCTTTCTGCGAGACACATGGCATCAGCTCAGGCTTGGTGCTCTACTAATACAGTGAATCTGCTGCCAGACAGCTCAGAATGTGGGCAGAGAAAACGAGTGTCTGCCTGCAAAATACCATGTATACATACACCCCTCCATCACACAATTTCACTTTTGATCTGCCTGTAACTAGCTCACAGCTATAACACCACCTGTGTTGCACAAGTCTCAGACGGAATATTTCCAGGACTAAAGTTGCAAGCACGCATCTGCACTTGATGCTTATAAAAAAACCTAAAAGGGCACACAGTTTGGGGTTCAAGATCCCCTGGTTGGATTTATTTCCTCCGAAACTGAAAAGTTCAAATTAACATTGAGAAACATTGGCATTTTTAACACATAAATTGATTATCCCTCTGTATCAGCACTGGTGAGGCTGCATCTCAAATACTCTGTTCAGTTTTGAGCCCCTCAATACAAGAAAGATATTCAGCTGACAGAGCATGTGCAAAGACAGGCAGCAAAACTGGTCAAGGTTCTGGAACACAAGCCTTATAATGGAACACAAGCACTATGAAGAGTGGCTGATAAAGCTGGGGCTGTTCAGTTTGAAGAAAAAGAAGCTGATGGAAGACCTTATTGCCATCTACAACTAACTGAAAAAAGGTCATAGCAAGGTGGATCTTGGTCTCTTCTCCTAAGTAACAAGTGACAGGATGACAAGAAATGACCTCAAGTTGCATCAGGGCAGGTTTAGATTAGGTATTAGGAAAAATTTCTTTACTGAAAGAGCAGTGAAGCATTAGAACAGGCTGCCCTGGGAAGTGGAGTGTTTTAAAAAACATGCAGACACATTATGGCAAAGGAACTGTTCTGTATTGCTACTGCTATCACAGATGCCATTTATGAATATAATTTAGTGCAACAGCCAATATAAGCATACCTCTGGTGCAAGATACTCTGGAGTGCCACAGAAAGTCTTCATTGTTGCTCCGTCCTTGATGCCTTCTTTACATAGTCCAAAGTCTGTTATTTTTATGTGCCCATCTTTATCAAGCATAAGATTCTCCAACTAAGAAGGAAATACAAATCAAAGACATTACTATGTATAAGGTACACTGCTCCTGAGCAAGTCAACGAATTTCTGCAGATCAGATTTCAGCCTTGTTCTCACTGGTATCAGAACCACTAGCTTTGGTAGCTGCCAAAGCACATGATGTAGATATACATTTATACTGGTTTTATTCTTTCTTTAGGGAATGGGACATAACTAATTTGCAGTCTTTGAGTAACCAATCATATATAAAGAACACAGAATGTAGACATTGTGTTTATGAAAGATTCTGAGGACAGCAAATGAAGCAAAAATCAAATACAAGGCAAAGGAACCACTTCCAGAAAGACCCTTTACAGGAGAAACACTTTATACATTTACTCAGCACATGGTATCCATCCTAGCCCATGCCGCTGATTTTTGAGAAAGCTATTCAGATTTCAGGACAGAGTATCCACTGTGTATGAAGTCCCAGGAGGAATCCTGAAATGACTTTGACACAGCCTGAAAACATTACATAGGAACAGTCAAAAATGAGACATGCTAAGTAAACTACCAGTACCCCCTCATCCTCTCCTGAAAACACTTGTCAGGGGTAAAAAAACACTATTGTTGCATTTTCCTCAAGAATTTTCCAAGTTTGTTTGACCTGAGATTTCATGTTTGGCTGGGTTGTTTTTTTTTTTTACCCCTTCTCTGCTCACCAAACAAATAAGCAACCTGAAACTTATCCAATTTTCTAACTGCAAGCATGTACTGTGAAGACAGTGCTGTGCAGTACATTGCAAGGAAGCACAATGTCCACACAGTATGAATTTGCATCTATCTGATAAGACCTGAGATTAAAAGCCTGGGATTGCGTTCTACCACAGAAAAGCCTGTAAGGTTTCTCTTACAACATAAGCAGGCAAGTGAAAATGCAATACAAGCAGCTAAGTACCCCTTTATATTCTCTGAAATGCTGCCATGGTCCTCATAAATGCATTATACAGCCTCCTAGACTATAAAAGTGTTTAGACATCCTGTAAAGTCAAGTCCAACAGCTGCAACAATTGTTACATGAAAGTTCAGCAAAAAAAAGGCTTTCTCATAGTTCAGCCTCATTTGCTTTTGTGACTAACAAACAAAATAGCGAAGCACAAAAAGCCTATGAAATTATTTTTCTACATACCTTCAAATCTCTATAAACCACATTCTTCTCTGAATGCAGGTAATCCAGTGCTGAAACAATCTCAGCTCCGTAAAACCGAGCCCGGTCTTCAGAAAAGACACGCTCTCTTGACAGATGGAAAAACAACTACAAGAACAATAACTTGTCACTTTTAGATTGCACATTTCTCTATTATATCTCGCACTTCATGGGCCATCCTGCTTAGAATGTGGTATTATCTAAGAGAAAATCCCTCCCCATCCTCACCCAGCTGTGTTCCCAAATGCATAACTTATGATGCAAAAAGTATCATAAATTAAACGACTAGACAATTATATCTCGTATTCACAGAGGAACACTGATAACTAGTTTGTGTGCTGCATATTCTTGTATGCACAAAAAACTGTAAAACCCCATTCTGATTGAACTGCAATTACATGTTAAAACTACAGATTAACGCACAATTCAGAGACATGTTAAAATTCCAATTTTTCCTTCTTGACTAGCAGTAGTTTGCAGTTCTGCCTTGAAAGCAACGTGTGCTCACAGTATTCACTAAAAAGTATCAGAAGTTGTCTGAAGAGGAAAGAGAAAACAACTCTGCCTCCTTGAACTACTAAATGTACAATATGATGCTGTTATGTAAAGTATCAACCTACACCCCAAACCTCTATTCTCTAAAAACAGAGTTAAAAAAATTAAAGAGCCTTAATTCTTAATATTAGTTAAACCTGTGAACCTCTCCGTTTAACTGGGTCAACTTGCATTAATTAGAACTGCACACATGGACCTTAGCTAAATAATGTCAAGCAGAATTAGAAGTAGCACAGAAAAATCCTGAAGTATTAAACCTTATCACATTTCCCTTACCTCTCCTCCATTAGCATACTCCATAACAAAACACAAGCGGTCATGTGTCTGGAAGGAATACTTTAAAGCCTGAAACACATTTGAACCAAAAATTAGAAGACAAATCACAGACTGTTATAAAAACATTTTTAATAGAAAATACGATACACAGACTTTGTTCTCTTTGAGCGGACTTTTTTCCTTAGATCTTATGTAACACTTGCTCTTTCTTGTTGCAGATGAGGACTGATCTACCACCAACGTATTTAATTAAATACATTTAATAAAGCATTAAAACAATCCTCATAGAAGCTATCAGCAATGCCTATAAAGCTGTGAAACAAAGTCCTGTTCCATTAATAGTGATACAAAATGTACCAAGAGCGGCTCTGAAGTTTCCTCCTCAGGGCATAAGCTCTCAGTTTCATGTCACAGACAAGAGGCCACAACAAAACCCTAGAGCACAAGGTTTAACCGCTACAAGCCCTCCTATATGAAACATGTATTTACACCAGTTCCCCAGTCTCTGCCCTGCTGCCTGCAAAATGCTCCCTGCTGACAGCCTGCCAGAGGATTGAGAAATGCTGTCAATATCATTTTGTGAGCAATTCACTAAAACAAACCGGATGGAGAGTGTGATGGAGCATCACAAGGTGCCTTTGTACACTCCAGTCATGTGTATTCCTGTGGCAAGAGTAACATCAACTTGTTTGCCACAGTCTTGAGTTTCTTGGTCATCACCCAGGCTCAAAACTGACTTCTCAAAACAGCCCTTCTTTTAGATATTTGGGTTTAAAATGGAAATACTGCATATGATATCATCGTCTTCATTACTAGGGGTGGCATTTTTAAACTAGTCATACTTTTGCAGAGAAAGGAAGGATCAGGTTTTAGACATGTCAACAAACATTTGCTGATTATACCCAGTGCGGTCACTATTAACTTCTAGAGGCAATGCTCAGAAGTCCACCTTGTGTACTGGGACAAAAGAAACACGCAGGATCCTACAGGGGTCTCTCAGAAGGCTTAGCTGTCAGAAACAGTTCAGAGCAAACTTGTTACAAGTACTAGAAACAAAATACTAAAGCGGAACTTAGGTACCTGAGCTCAACTGGGAGAGACTGCCAGCACTGGAGATCTAAACTAAGTATGGTTTGATTTTACAGCTAACCCAACTGAAAAGGAAAAGAGTAGATAAAGGCACAGTCCTACTCTTCACTGTCCCATCCCATGTGCTCCCACTGCTATCCTTTGGCTGGCACTACCAGTGCTCTGATTTCATAGAGAGCTGCTTCTGGGAGCTTAAAGAAATAAAAAGGAAGGGCAAAATTAAAAGTTTTTTGCCCACTATATATTCCTGAACTCGTTTGTCACAAGGTCAGGGTGACCCTGATCTCTGTTGCAAAGAGGACACCAAAACAACAGGGGAAAGCAGATGCTTCTCTTGTCTTGGAGACACCAAGCCATTAACTGGGTGAGCCATAAAGCCAAACCACACCCTGAAACACTACTTTCAAGAGATACTAAGGACCTGCTCTGCAAGAATCAGAAGACTTTAAGAAGCATTTTAATTTGTGCTTCCCAAAAATGGAAGGGTACAGAAACACATCCACTCTCAAAACACAGATCTCAGATGTATTATATAAATAATTTAAAAAACCCCCAAGGAACGTCTTGGTTGTTACAATGTCAAGCTACACTCAGCAGAGGGAGAAATCCTTACTGTTAAGAATGGATGCCGTGAGTTCTGTAAAACACGGTTTTCTGTCAGCGTGTGTGCTACTTCATCCTGAAACACAAGCAGAAGGAAATCCATAATGTGATTCCTCAGATCAGGAGTCAATTTCAAACATTAATGGAGCACTTTTTCACACGTGCTCAGTGAATCTTTGCTAGACTTCCCCGAAGGCTCTATCAAGAGTGAACCACATTCCCATGCTCCCCATTTACTCACCTTTGCTACAATAACTTCTTTTTTCAGAATTTTCATAGCATAATACCGTCCAGTTGCTTTTTCTTTAACTAAAATGACCTTTCCAAAAGTGCCTTTTCCCAGTAGTTTAAGGTATTCAAACTCATTCATGGTCTGTTAAGGATACAAGATAAACAATAACTGAATTACATGGACTAACAAGAAGTGTATCATTCTCGGACTAGAATTTCTCATTAATGTGAGAATACACTGCATGAGTTGCAGATGTGGTTTTTTAATTCTTAAGATTAGCAGGACTCAGGAGCAGACATGACTGTTCTATAAAAACAAATATCAGTGCACTCCCAAAGATAATCAAACTATTTAGGGAAAACCATAAGCTTTCCATTAACAGAACTCTCTTTCACATACAAGACAAGAAGACTGTCTCACAGATTAGCCATTCACTCTTATTTGTTTCACTATTAGGAAAAATGCTGAACCCGTTGAAGGCTGAGGATAGTCTATCAATGGTCATATCAATGGCCATTGCCAGCATGGCAACAGTGAGATTTTTACAGCCTAAGGTTACTGTAACCTTGGTTGGGGAAAAAAATCAAGATGCTTATAATAGCAAACTTCTTCTGTAACCTTTTGAGAGCTGGTTGAGATTACTTTCTGTTCAATATCTGAGATGACTATCTGTTCAATACAGTTGCCAGGACCCCAATAATCAATTTGGTTATCCTCACTAACATGCCCAAAGAGCGACAGTTTCAGAAGAATGTGCATGTTTGATCAACGAGGTGATTCTTGCATTTCTATGAAGAGCTGCTCAACAAGAGCGATATCCATCCAGCCAAGGACACACAAGGCCAGTAGCAGCTGCAATTCAGAGCGACATGGAAGCAGCCACTAACACCAGTCTAAAATCACTGACACAAGGCCAGCACATACACTTTGTGACTACAAATTATGGCTGTCTCTTTTCTTTAAAAAGCATCGCTGGTTTTCCCAAAACTGAAACAAACTTATAAAAGCACATGAGGATGACGATGGCGAGATAAGGAGACAAGGAAGAGCCTTGGTACAATCCACAGACATAGCATTCACATTGGTGAATATTCTGTCAATTCTTTCCTACAAGAGCAGATGGGAATGCTTTGGAAAACAGAAACTCAAACAGGAGACCACAGAATAGCAGGAAGAAGTGAAGGGAGGTTGGAGACAGACACCTAAAAGGGCCCCACGGGGCAAAGACCTCCTCTGGCACACACTCCTTTCATGGAAGGCCATTGGCTGAGCTGGCCCTGTGAATTCAGACTACACTGTGCCCGATGAATAGATTCAAACACTATGGACAGACACCGCAGTGGTTGTCTGGGAGTAAGCCTAAACCCTGAGCCTAAATCCAGAGCAATTAAATCCACTAGCCTCACCCTAAGTCTCGCAAATCCACTGGAATATCTTTGCATCAGCCCGCAAAGAGTTTACACAGTCACAGTCCAGCTGGAGCTATGATTTCAGACTCGTTACCACAGGAAAATAGGCAAACTAAATCCAGACCTGAGCTGGCCCTGAAATCCATCCAGTAAGAACATTTGAAATTGGAACAACAGTGGACCCAGACACGCTTTGCCTGGTACCTGCTCAGCTCCCACAACTGTTTACCCCAGAAGCTGCACCTACAACCAACAGTGCAGTTTTTATTGGAACAGATGAGTCCTGATGGCTATTTCTTGCCAACATTTGAGACAACCTAAAAAACGCTGACTTACCACTTTGTGTTTTGGCTTTGTCATAGAAACTTCCATTTCTTCAGCACCTGAATTATCACTGGGAGAGCCCGATCTAAAATCCATCATCTCTTCCTCTTGTTTCTTGAGGCTGTCTGCTACTGTCTGTATGGCTTTTGTCCATTCTTCCCTGGCAAAATATAAGCAGAGACATTAGTTATTTGTGACTTTAGATTACCATCTGCCATGGCAAGGGTCACCAAGGTATGAAGAGCAACTAAAGCTCTCTTATGATTCAATATAACACGCAATTAATTACGTGCATTTTCAAGCCCTGTAGAAAGAGCATTTTAAAAGCACTTTCAAAATATATCTTTATTAATTGTACCAGAAACAGGAGACAACTAAAGTCCTCCCAGTCTGGATACAACATAAGCCTTTTCAGACAACAGAATTTCTAATAGGCATTCAGTCAGCAGCTCAAGATTTGACCTGGTGATACAGCGATTTACATAACAAAACCAGACTTGCCAAAACCAAAAAAGCAAAAGGCTCCCACGCAGCACAAAGCAATTAAACACTGCTGCTCCATTCCTATGGTGCACTGAAACACATATATCCAACTGCTGGGGGCACTATGCCACCCCTTTGCACACATATCCCAAGTTTTAATGGCAAGTGGTGCTGCAGGAGAAGGTATTAAAGCCCAAGATAGTTAGGTTATGCCTCTATTGTAAAGACGATGACAGAAGAACAGCAATTCCTGTGTAAACTTTAGCACAATGTCAGCAAAAGGAGCAACATTATATCTTAGGCACGGGTCTTGGTTACCATAAAAGTTTCCACAGCTGTTCCAACAATTGGTGCTCTAACATTGACCCCTTCGGTTCCTACAGAGACCACTTCCACTCCAGCATCCTTTGAGGAATTTCACACCTTTGGAAACTACTGAAGTGAAAGTGCTTGGCCTTCACTCCATTTCACTGTAAATTTACCGAATGTAAAGCATGTGACTCGTGAGGGCTTACAATTTTTGGGATGGGCTTTAAGGCATACATGGGCTGAGGGCATGTTCAGTGGACTATGTCAATTTACCATGTTTTACTCTCTTTTGTATCTGCGTGGAATGGGACGTAGTAGTGTTTTAGTTGATATTTTGTGGGCACTGGCTAAACTATTCTCCCAAGGACATCTCAGGTGAAATATTTTTTTACTATAGCAGGAACAGGAGCTGATGCTATGCACGATCTGTGGTGAAACCATGATACCCTAATCAGCGTCAAATATTTCACTGGTTCTATAAAACTATATAGCGAAATACTTGGGTGACACAAAAATAAAAAATCACATCTGAACACGTGAACTTCATTATGTGATGGGTGAAAGAGGCACATCATTCCACAGAGGCAGCAAAGTCCACTGGGAAATACCCAGCACAAGATCCTAATAAAAACCGCATCAATTACACACAAGGTCTTTCCCACCCTATACATTTTTATTTTGGATGTCATCTGAACACGCACTATTCAGGGCAGATTCTCCTTATGTTCCCAGCAGACTTCTTCACTCACCATCACAAACACATTCCTTTATTTATGAGTTATTTTTCACATTCAGAAGCATTACAAAAATAACTTTTTCTTCTGTATTTTTATCTCTCCATTTCTCAAAAAAGAAAAAAACACACATCACTTTTAAAGGCACAAGAGAAAGCTACAGGCACATCTACCTTCAAAACTCATTTAAGGTTTGTTACTGACTTGGTTGAGATCTCAACTCTCCTGAAGTGAGTATCTTTCATTTTGGAAGACCGGAATTTCACCCTCAGCCTTTACGTCTCAAGCGTACACAACAAAGGTGACTAACACCCTGAGCCCTAAAGTGTCACAAAGCTGACTTAATTGGCTAGGAGGGAACACAACAAGACTGAAACACAATCTTCCCCCAAGTGGAAATTGTTATTCACTCCCTTTAGGGTCACTGACAACAAAGCCACTAAAAGAAACAAGGACTAGTTTATTTTTCTTTGCTTTTAATTTGACTTCACCTTCTTCTGATCACTGTAACAGAATCAAAAGCAATAAACAGGAACCTTCTTTCAAACAGTATATGCAAAGGCTAGAAAAGAAACAAGCAAAGAATATTAGGTAGAATTTGCTGATCTTAAAAAGAAGCACACTTTTAAAAGGAAAACATATTAAGGAGGACAAGGCTTTTAAAATACCCCTTCCTCTAGGGCAACGGTACCAGACAAATTGAGGTTCAGTTCCTGAAGAGTAAGTAAATATTTAAATACTCTCTAGTTGCAGAATAGCTGTGCTGGAAAACTGTTCTCTCAGGAGGTATGAGATCAATTCTCCAATGATGAGAGCACAGGATGCATGCTCTTCTTTGTTTCCTATCAGTTGAAACAGAAATCTGCACCTGCAGCAGATAACTATCACCTTTATTATCTAATTTGCATGAAACATTAGCAATCAGCAGTGACACAACTAACATTTTTCCTTTAAAAACAAGGTGTCTAAAAAGACTATGAAAGGTCAGCATTTTGATAAAACTCTGTCTTGCCTGAATCTCTGTATCACTTGTGCTCGCCCTTCCAGAAACTCCGATGTCAGAAACCCTTCACTTCACATACCACAACATTTCCAGTGAGAAATGAACCCTGAGTTTCCAGAAATAATTACCCATGTGCTGCTACACACCTGCACCTGCCTGTTCTGGATACCTAACCTAGCAACAGTTCATTTACAAATACTACTCAAAATCCACTCTCTGAAACACCCTTTAAGATACCTTTTATACTGAAACATACACTAAAACACTGACACGCTCAAAAATTATTTGTTCAGTCTAGACGTACATCATCTGATAAATAGGAGCTTCAGCAAAGGAATCGCTATTAATGCTGAATGCTTGCATCTGCTTTTGTGAGTAGTTTATGTATTAAATATGAATGAAACATACCGCTCCTCTGGAGTCTCCACATGAAATGTTCTTTCAATTACTGTGGTCCACTGGAGGCATCTAATGATAAATGTGTTTGGTTTAGGTCGCTCTGTCTTCATCAGCTGGCACTCTACCACAATCAAGGAAGAAAGAGTCATGGTACATAAGCAGGTTTAAATAATCATTTGTCTTTATTCTTATCTAGCAAACTGTTTCGATTAATCAGCCACAGAAATCTCTGTAAGTGCTTCTTTAGGAGACTTGAGACAATTTACTGTGTTGATGAAACCAATATATAGCTTAGGAGATATCATCAAAGAAGCACCAAAATCAAATTCTGCTTAGAAAGGCTCCACCTTTGGTCTGCCCATAGAGGTAAGTGGAAATGTGATGTGATGACACAGAAGCCATTCAGACTCAGGTCCTGCACTCCAGAGGTCAACCAGAGCAGAGCAAAAGCACAAAGTCAGCTGATAATGCAGCAATTGCATCCACTGAAACTAAAGCCAAGCCCTCACATTCCCTCCCTTATGTCTTTCCCCAACGTAATCCCCTGTCCTTGGCTTTCAAGGAGTTGCTAGAGAGTGTGTTTGATCATTTTGCAGAGACCTGACAGATTCAACTCAGCATTTCCAGTGCTCAAACACTAGAGGGAACATTAAACTGCAGAGGCACCCCCAGAAAAGACCCCATTCAAAATGCCTCCGGGACAGCTGCTGCAGAGTCGGATGCTGTACAGAGACCCAGCTAACAGCTTCCATCACTGCCAGCATTCAAGCACAACCTAAAAAGGCTACAGAAGCACAGCTACATGCAAAACCACTGCTCCCTTCATAAAAATGCTCTCTCTTGAGCTGAGTGTTAACTTCTACCTTTGTTTTTCTTTAGAATCACACCTACTATTTTAAGCTTCATACAATGTTGTGATTTATCCTTTAATTTTGGGCCTGAAATTGCACCTGATTAAGGGTACACCAGCTATACTAAAAGAATCTGAAAACAAACAGAAAATCAATGAAAAAACAGCAGAAGTCCAAACACCACGTTTTTCAGATTTATATTAATAGAAAATCTAATGCTGATTCAAACAGTTCCCATTAAAGCAAATTCAAATGCAGAAACCAACTGCAGGGGGACAGGGGAGATGGGAGTTTTCCTCTTACTTAAAACAATTTTTTTTTCAGCTAATGAAATCACAGTCTTGATATTATTTGGTCTTCCAAGTTGGGGGCTTGGATTTAGATGATTCTTAAGGTCCCTTCCAACTCAAACCATTCTATGATTCTAAATCAGCTTCCAAGTAAATAAAAGGGCACTATGAAAGCAAGAAGATATTTCTGCCTACCGCTAGAGCTATGAACATCCCCCACCATAAGCAACATGCAAGTCAAGGACAGAATCTGGCCAGAATAATAGTGCACATTATAAAGGCTTCACTGGTATTGTTAGGTTAATTTTATTACTGTGAAAATTTATAATGCTCAGCTTTAAATTCAAGCTCTTAATTAGCACCAAGATAAAATATTTACCGCCAGTGGTTTTGGGCGCTGTATTTTTGGCAATATATTTCATGCTTCATTTCCTACTGGAATGATAAGCTTTTCAATGAGTAACTTTGCATTTTTCATGACAAGAAAATCTAATTTTTCTTTAATAGCACGCTGAGGTTATACTGCATCCTACTAAAGCACTGCAATTAGATAAAAGAAAGTTTATTAATGAGTCATGAAAAGGTTTTAGTGTGATAAACAGCACTCCTTCATTCACCAAGATTAAAGAACTTACACACAGCAACAAAGCCATGCTAGCAGAGCACCATATTTACCCTTCTAGCTACCTCCATCTTTTTCCTCAGAATGGTAACGAAAGCCGAACACAACTGCACAAGCTGGCACAGCCCAGGAAGCCAGGTTCTGATAACTTAAACTCAAGAGATTCCATTCCTGCTCCCAGATCACTCACCTTAGCATAACTAAGTTCGTTCGTTTGTTCTGTCTCCCATTTTTGTCTGGGTGGTGTGATCATCAGATAAAAGCTGGGGTTATCCTCTATGAACTCATAAAATGCAGCCCTAACAGATACTGATTTTGGTTGAAGACTCAAAGAAGAAAATCGGGCTATTTCCATCCTTGTGCTAACCCAGAACTCTTTCCAATTCTTATAAAAAATGCAACATTATGAAGAAATAAACAGAGAGCTTATGCTTACTTTTTTAAAAACAGACTTTAGATTCACATTTAGTGTCTCAGATTAAGTACTCAGAAATAGTAGTACAGATATTTAAACTAGCCACGAACTCTAAACTTTAACTATTTAATTTCAGCATAATAAACCACACAAGGCATTTTCTGTCACAGAAGGGGACCAATTAAACATCGTCATTTTTCCCCTAAATCAGCACTGTCCATTGATATTTGTTAAGCTTGCTGATCCAGCAATCTTTAAGGCATACAGCAAGATGAATAACAGAGATTTGTCAGTTAATAACCACTATAATTCAACTTTGTCACACAGAACTGTTTTGTTTAGTGAACAATATGCTGTCTAATTACCCTGCTCAATCATAACAGCACATATCAAGAAATACAGAAGGCTTTATTTTTAAATTGCCTTACCAAAGTACCATACCACATAGGTTACCAAAAGTTTTGAAGAACCACTTAGTTCTCCCCATATATGACAATCACATATATTTTATCAATGAAATAATGAAGCAGTAAGCTTTTTCTTACTTTGAAAACCAACTCTGTGCTCCTTACTGTATTTGGCAAGCTAGAGAAGCACCAAGCTTGCCTCCTATAACCATGTACCGCAACACACACCACTAGCAGAGTGCAACCGCAGATGCTGTGCAACAGTAAGTCCAATTCATAGCATGTTGGGAGGGCTCTGCCATGTGACATTCACACTTCAAATACAGGCTGAGGTTCACTCCCGCACTTCGAAGACATTTTTTCATGTCAAACGGGAAGACAGTTCTTCATGTCAAACAGGTCAACATAAATATTCCTCATGTACAACACAGTAAGTACTATAAACAGCCTCCTGTTCAAAATTATTTAAATTGCTCTGAAGAACCTCTTGATTCTTGCCTGGCCTTTGGTCTTTTAAAGTAAGTAGGACACAGAAATTGTTCCTAACAGGAACAGACACCAAGGCATTCAAATGTAAATTACCATTTTGTATTTGAAAGACACTTAGTATTATCCCAGTGACTTTCTAAAATGTCACAATATTTGCTTCCCCAGCACTTAAGCTAAAAGGCAGATTACTTGTGATGAAAGTGTCAAACTCTGCTCCCTATACAATGACATCACACTTTAAAATAATAATATCAAGGCAGAACCCTTCCTGTTCCAGCTTTGGTTTCCTTAAGGAAGAGATGGAGGGAAGAAACAAAAAGGTAAACCAGAGAAGAATGTTGATGAACAATTAAAACTGGGGAAAAGCAAACAGGAATATTACATTAAGTGCTCCTTTTCTGCTAGCACCACCAGACAGATTCACCCCAAACAGCTCAGCATGGGGAAAGTGAGGAGCTGGAAGCCCAGTGTTACAGACCTGGACTAAGGCAGCCCCCAGTAACACCAGACAAAAAAAATCTGTCCACTAATCTGGCCATCCTGTGCCCTTTGGTAAATGCTGGACCGCAGACACGCAGTCCTGTCCCAAAAGGAGCACTCATATTGTTGAACAATTATGTTTTCAGCTGTACAACAAAACCACCACAGTCCACCCCCTTTTTGACAGTTGGAGAAATAATCCCTTCTTTCTAACAGGAATAACCTCTCTCTCCATGTGGTTTTTCACAATATACTGCTCTTCTCAGCTATATGGTTTTAAAGGCTTATAACCTAATAGGCAGACATACATGATAATCCGAGATTACAATCAGTATGAAGGCTACTTATCTCGCAGATTTACAACACAGGCTCCATTGGTTATTCATCTGCAGAGTCTCTGAAGCAAAACTATTTCAGTACAGGTTTTTTTATTCCATCTGTCTTACTAGTGGAGAAGTACAGAACATGAATACAAGTGTGACTCAAAAACCACAGTTTAATGCTCAGGCACCATCTTCCAGTTTGTTTTGGTTTTTGGCTCCCCCTTTTTTTAGTAAATAAGCAATAGATAACTTATGAGGAAAATAAACTACTTAAATATATGAAATTACAAACATATATATGGCTATTTAAAATGAAAGATAAAGTAGAGAAAGGCCCTTAAAAAAAGAAAAGCGAGCCTCTCTTTATCCATGGGGGGCCCTAGAAACAAGTTTTCGAAGACATATGATTAAAATCAACACAAACTGAAAGGAAAAGGCTAGCGTAGCAGAAAGAAGAGACTGTCAAGCACAAGATAAGCACACTCTACTGCTAATAATTTCTTCATATCTGTTAAGGGAAAAGACAGGCCATCATTAGATGTTATCTCCTTTCACTGTTTTCTCCCAAATTGTATATTTCCTGCCTCTCATGGGTTGACAAAAATCATTTAATATTAATTTTACACTACAAATAAGAAGAGTCCTCTAGTCATGAAAAAAAATCTTATTACTTGCAAAGATAAAAAAGCCTACATTATTTTACAGCAGAAGATTGTAAAGATTTAATCAGAAACATGGGACCACTTCCAAAGAGCAGACTGACAGAGACAGCCTGCCATCTCATTAAAAAAAATCTAGTTCACTAATTAACAAATAAGTCAGGGCTAGTACAGTCTTCTGGAAAAAAAAGGGGGGGGGCAGCGGGAGGGAGGAGGAAGAAAAAGGATGATTTTTTTAAAAGGATAAATTTTTACAAAACATTTAAGCTAAATTCCTCCCACCTTCCACTGGCAGGAGGGTTCTGCAAGCTACCTCTGCAGCATGAGGTATCGTTCAGGCCTGAGCTTTCCTCCAGAGGCAGCTCGAGTTCACCCACGCGAACTCAACAAATTAACCCAAATGAAAGTACCAGGCAAGCAGGTTCAAAGGGAAAACTTGTGGTGCAAAACACATCCAAACGATGCAAGTGTGGAGGATACCCAGAAGGGAACCACACATCAGGTACTGGCAGCACTACATACCAGTGCCTACATAAGAAATTAAACCCTGGTGGGGCAACAGCTGCTCCAGTGAGCCCAAAACTGCAATAATGACTCCTAGCAAGGAGGCCTCCCCATAATCATCAAGGCCTTCCCAACCTGCCACTGGTTTACCAGACAAGAGCCACTGCTAGGAACATCCTTACACCCACCACACTCCCTGCAATCCCTCTCATGGGGGCTACACCTTACTCCATAGCCATGTGCTGCGTCTTTTTTTGACAATGCTCTGGTACCATGGTAACAAACTTGTTTAAAAATGCCAAGACCAATGGGCTCAATCTGCCAAAAAAGCACCATATCCGTGTTGTGAACACTGCTTTAAGTTTATCCTTTTTGAAGGCAACTTGGACAAAGAGAAGGCAACAGGCACATCTTTTTCACTCCTTAGCACTGAGCTGCAGTAAATAATTATTGTAAGTAACAGGATGAAGACATTCTGCAAAAACTGCATTTGTTAAAAGCCTCTGGCTACAAACCAAGTACTGAGTTAATTTATGTATTAATGGCTTTTTTCTGCTTTTCTGTACTTTCTTGATTCATAAAGAGGACACCAGTCTAAAGACAAAAGCACCATGCCATCACCAAAATGAAAACACTACAATTCTCTCTCTAAAACAAATAAAAAAACCCCAAAGCACTCTTGGCATCCTGCATGGAGGCACAAGGCAATGGTATGTCCATTATTATTTCCATCATAAGCCAGAACAGTTACACGTTGCTACCAGCAGAAAATAAAAACCATTTACATTAATTCCAGGTGCTGCCCAGCTCTCTTCTGGGCCCAGGGTGTTCCAAAATAAATCTGTCCGTTCAAAGGACAACCGCAGAGATCAATCCCTTGTATTTCAAGCTACCCTGTAACAAAGAGGGAAATCCCCTTCTTTCTGCAGAACTTCACTTCCACTAGTCACCAGGTACACAGAACAGATCGTTGTTAACAACGTTGTTAATAACATTTAGTGTTTAGATAAATCACTCTGGGTAGGTGTGAATGATACTGATGTAGCTTACCAGTTCTATAAGTCTAAGAAGACATGAACTCCCAAAGTGGATGAGGGAGCATGTAAAAAACACTTACGAGCTACTGAGAAGTTATTTAAAGGCGATTCCCGCTGGTCGACATCCTGTGGTCGTTCCTTGTAGCCAATGAACGTACCATCGTTCTTTAGAAGAAAATACCGTGGTCTCCATGTTTTTATGTATTCTCCTGGAAAGAAAGGATGTGCAAAGGGAGAGATCATCAGAAAACACCCTGAAATACTGACTCGTCAATAATCTTTTTTTAAAAATATTGAAACTATATGTCATCCTGACATAACAGCAGTTTTCAGAACATTCAGTTCATTCTCACACAAACTGTGGAAAAATACAGGCACCGAGTCACATATTGCTAGCGATGTTAACCATAAAAACGGGACTTCATAAAAGGTAAACAGTCATGTTTTGTTCTTCTATCTACTCCGATTTCCATTCAAATTCTGCAACATCTGCCTTAAATGCATTTTAAATTTTTAAAAAAACAGAGCAGATGTCCTATGTATTATTTTTGCTATTGTCATTTTTCATACTGACAAGTGGAGAAATTTTTTTCATTTACATTTTGCAGCGCAAGTATTTTAAACAACAATGGGTAATTTACTAATTAGTCAACTGCTTTATCAAACTAACAGTCACTTTTAGAACATCAGAAGATAATTCTCTGCTTAAGTTACATAACATCACTCACTCTTCTCACAACATCTCAAGTGTGAAACACGAGATGCTATATCACAATATGAACAGGAAAACACTCGATGATGTATTGCCACCTCACAGAAGAAAACAAACATCTATTCTGAAAGATATTCCACCTTTGTCAGGGAAAACATCCCTTGCTCACATCATGCTACTGCTCATCTGAGTTACCTGCCCAGGTCACAGTCACGTTCAGGCTGTCCAGCAGTAGAATAGTGTTGAATACCTGAAGGGAGGTTGTGGAGAGGAGGGAGCTGGCCTCTTCTTCCAGGTGTCAGGGGACAGGACAAGGGGGAATGGCCTCAAGCTCCGCCAGGGGAGGTTTAGGTTAGAGATTAGGAGGAAGTTTTTTACGGAAAGGGTCATTAGGCACTGGAATATGCTGCCCAGGGAGGTGGTTGATTCGCCTTCCCTGGAGGTGTTTAAGTTACGGGTGGACGAGGTCCTGAGGGACATGGTTTAGTGTTTTGTGGGAGTGGTTGGACTCGATGATCCAGTGGGTCTCTTCCAACCCGGTGATTCTGTGATTCTGTGATTAAAACCTCACTTATTCACTGGATTTACTTAGATGGGTTTCAGGGAAGGAAAACAGGGGTTACACCTGTGGCTCTTCTGGGTGGTTTTGTCAGTGTGCCTCAGTTTCTCCTTCCATCACTGTCAATGTTCTTCTCCATTGTCCACTGTTCTTCTCAGGCAGTCTTTCTGGAACCTCATATGTGGTGTCAAGCTGGGTCTTTAGTTCTTACAGCATCCTGGAGTAATGTCTCTACCCAGCTGAATCACAAAAACTTCGCTTGAGGTGCTATTAAAATCAGGGTCCCAGACACACTTCTCCAACTCTGCTCCTCCTAACCACTGATTTTTTTTAATTTTTTTTTTTTTTTTCAATTTTTAAAGAGAAGTGGTCACTACAAAGCACCCACAGCTGGGCAGCAGTTATACCCTCCTCCCACCACTCATTTTTTCAACATCAGGGAGAGGATGAGGGAGCAAAGCAGGAGCCAAGCTACTTTGTGGTCTGCCACAGCAAGAGCATGCCTGTGTACCCCACTGTCCCTGCAGCAGCTGGTACCCAGTACCCATGGTTTCATCTGCTGGTGAGCTCTTCAACCAACCACTGAAAGCAGTAACAAAAAGAGGCTCCGTAGATTTACTGGCTCTGGCAACCTGCTGCTGCTCTCCCGTTTTCCCAGGTCCCGCTCACACTCTCTTTGCCTGCTGCTTGTCTCTCCTTCAGTGATGTGCACCCTACTGCAGAAACTGCCCTTCAGCTGCTTTGCCTCCTTCCTTTCCCCACAGATGTCCCCTCTTTCTGCAGTGTAGTTTCAACCTGCTTCAGGCACCAGCTTGTGTCATTTATTCTCCATTCGGACTCACATTTTTCTTTCCTGCACACAGAAGCACAAGCAACCCCAAGGCCCACGGCACACAGCCATGGGCACAGACACCCCTGGCTGCTGCTTTTACCTCTTTAGCCCTCATTGGGTTTCAGTTTTCCAATGTAAAGCAAAAAATAGAGTTACTGAACTGGTGGAGAGTGTCACACAGAGCTATCTCCCCAACAGCAGCATGATACAGGGCTCAGGGCAAGAAATATGAGAGGGAAAGGAATGAGCCCAAACCTTCTCAGTCTTTTGGTAGAGACAGCTGTTAGAGCTACAAGTGCTACAATAACCTATGAGGGGGTTGCAAAAATGTCATCATGGCTTTAGCAGTTTCAGAAGAACTCACCTATAACTGGCATGGCATAACATTTAAAAGCAAGGCAGAAAGTGTAGAAGGTTTTGTTGTCATCTTTTTAGTTCTGACTTTAATTAAAAGCTGAAAACTTTCTGGGATCAGTAAGAGATTATGAAGCCTTTCACACTTAAATTATCAGCCCAACTCAGCCCAGATCAGTGAGATTACTTCAATCTCATTACTATTACACCACAGATGTGACTACAGAGACAAGAAGATACATGGCACACTCAACCTAGCTCTTGCCTAGAGGTTTCCCAGGTAAGCAGGACAGAAAAGCAGCTATCTGGACTATCACCATTTTGGAATGCACTGGTACACACTTAACTCACTGATATTCTCTTCTCTGGCACAGAGCAGATCCAGGAGACCTAGGAACAACCACAAACTCCTAATCATACCCGCATTTGAGCTAAATCCAGATTGGATAGGATGAAAAATATCTGAAAAGGGGCAGCACAGAGTTTCTATTTCTTACTCCCTAATACATGCTACACTTTTTCCCCATTGGTTTTTACAGAGTCGATATTTATTTTTTGCAGATTCAGAAATTATCATCTGGTTATATGCAGTGAGTTATGCATAATTTTACACAAAATTACATTGTACTACCACAAGAGACTTCCTTTTAGATTAGTAGCTTATGTTTGGCTATTGTACTTTCTTACCGCTTTGTTTCACCAATCTGTTTCTCTGTTAGAAACACATCATCTAACAGGATTAATCACATAGGCTTTAAAATGGTGTACTCCATATATATACAGCATCCTCCTCCACACTAACTCTTCCTTTGCTCTTTCTGTGTGAAAATCAAGGACATAATTATACTTGGACCATCCCTTATCCATTGCTTTAGCTGGTTCCGGCTCTTGATCCACCGTTTCACTTTGCAAATAAGTAGCATGATTTTAAACGTCTTTTCCGCCATGTTTGGAGCATAATGAATACTGCAATATGGCAATCATACAAGTTATTGATTATTTCTCTTGCCAAGGCAAGTACGAGGCACATAGCAGCATCTGTGGTATAACTGCTGTTATCTTGACACACTGAGCTTATACTTCTGCGTCCTGCAGCAAAGTGGCAAGATATCGCCTGGTGGGTAACTTCCCAATCAGATAATCTGCAAGTATAATTTTACATTCAAGCCTGAGCGAACTATCATTCTTTCACAGAAGTTATGAAATACAGATGTACAAAGCACGTATCATTAGGAAATTAGTTTATATTTTTATGATTAGCTACAACACTATAAACTTCCTACAACCAGTGAGGAGGTCCACATCAATCCTGACAGTAAATTTGAGCATTTTTGGCAGAAAAGGAGTTTGTCAACACAGAGGAAAAATAACTACGTGTAACCACTGGGACAAAGCTGACTGAAAAACATTAACACCTTTTCCTTCCTCTGATACACTCAGTAAGCTGTCATGCCTAAAGAGCGAACTGAGCTGTTTCAATTTTTTGCCTGGGTTTTTTGTTCCTGTTGTGGTTTTGTTTTTAAGAATCATAAGCAAGAAGTTACTTGAAGTCACTAATATTAGTAGTTATGTAGTCACACCAGAAGAATTGTACTGAGTACAGTAAATGCAAGCACGTGTGGCAAATTCTATCAGACAACACTAAAAAAAAAATTAATAATGATCCGCCATGGAAAAGTGAACAATTTACAAAGCAAAACATTTTTTCCTCTGTGATTCATTGCTTGTGTAATGCCCTGGCAGAGCCTTCTTTGTTTTCAGTAACAGAAAGCTAACATTGCAGAGACAGGAAAGCAAAAGCATGGGTTATAAATCCTACGTATAAAATCCTGGAACCAAACAGATCGCTCTGCAGCTTGCTAGCTTTGTTATTTAAAATCTTTATGTACCATTCTGTTTACTCCAAGCAATTTCCAATTGCAAAGGTTCCCAAACTGTATATATCTGGAAACATACACAAAGATTGTTATAGACTTATTTCCCTTTATTGCCTTGTGTCTGCCCCCCCCGCACATTAAAATACTCAACACACACTTAGAATGTAAATCCACCTCATGCCAGAGAAGCTTTTTCACAGTAACATGTACTGCAAAGCATGCTTACGCCTGAATATTTCCCAAAAAGTTAAACACAAAACTCTTTTGGTTCATGAAAAGTTAATTCTACCGAGGATTTACAATAATGCAGGGTTAGGTTATTTTCCTCTCCTCTCCACAACAGTTTCTCACCGAATCTGGAGCTGTCTACCACTGATAGAGTGTCTAACATCAGAAACAGCTGCCACTCCCTGGGAAGCTCATGGGGTAAGTGGAGAATAATGAGCAGCAAGCACCAGCAGAACAAAAGAAAATCCATCTTTATTTACCAACTGCTGCATGCTTGTTGCTGCATCAAGCTCATTCAAAGCCAACACCACACCCCTTAATTCAGAACAGACTATATTTAAGAAGCCTCTGCTTTTTCTTTTTTTTAATCAACTTGTACATACCAATGGTTTGAAAAAAAAAAAATCACTAGGTTAACCAAGTCAGCATCCAACAATAGCCTCGATATTTACAAAAGCACTGGGCCAACCATTAACTTTCTTATGCCCCAAAGTAACCAGAATGAGCCCAGAAGCACTGACTGAAAACAAAATCTCAAGTTATATTAAATGCACTCAAGTGGCTAACACAAATCTATGGATAAATAATGCATTAAACTTTCTGCTCTGACCATCAAAAGCAGCACCATCCATTACAATTAAGGCCAACACTCCAATATTAGTGCTTTTGTGTTATGCAAGCCTTTTCTATGTTCCCACATGCTCCAAAGATGTATGACATTCCTTGACTGTACAGCCCAGAGTTGTCGGAGGGAAACACAAAAGTGATGCCAATCCCAGCACGAATGTGCCACCGGTCAAAAGGGGAATGACTCATTTCTGAGACTTCAATGGCCAAGAAGTGGTCTGCATCCTGTTGGCCTAATAAGGTTCCATGAAACAGATGCCAGCTTCCTTAAAGACGTGAAGCTTTCAGGAGCTGCTATCTCCTGCGTGCTGAAGAGCAGGACCAGGATTTACAGTTAGTTTCTGCTGCTTGCGTAAATAGGATAAGTGCTCCCTCCCTTCAAATCAGAAATCAAAACAGGTTTGGAAAAAGAAAGCAGGGCTTGAAAATTCGCCTTTGCATTTTTAAAGCACTCAGAAGCAAGCTCTTTCCAAAGAGCATGGAGCTAATTCTGGATCTTAACGACCTGACACCAAACAATTAAGTCCAGGGTGACCTGAATGAAAACTCCCAGTTCAAATATGTTTTGTATTTGTTGCATAGACACCCACCAGGCTGATGCAGTGCTTCCCTTCCCTCAACAGTCAGAGCAAGATACTGACACACAGTGCCAGGTTTTCAGTAGCTTGGGGAAAGGAAAAAGAGAAAGGAAGAAAGAAAGGAAGAAAGGAAAAAGAGGTTATGCTAATGTCTTTCCCAACACGCTGGCGAAGCTAGGAGGACCTCTGGTTTGTCTGGCCATTCAGAGGCGCAGCAAAGGGGCCGGTTCTTTGATGATTTTGTGTTGGCCCCTCTCTGGATGCCCCCTCAGCCGCGTACAGCTGCGGAGGCACTGCCTGTGCCCTGAATCTCAATGAGGCGTCCGGGGCTACTCTGGCTGGAGTTGTTCCCGCCAGGGAGCTTGCCCGCTGTCCTGCTCCTCTGTGCCTGTCGCCAACCTGACATGGAGTCCCACAGTGGCAATGGGCTAATTTGGGGCACAGCAAATCCGCTCCCCGCTTTATTCTCCCTCAGGCAGCTGGTCGGTCGTGCGGTGCGCCGGCAGCCCGCATGGCCGTGACTGATGGGACTGCCAACAGGTTAAGAAGAAATGCCTCCTCCTCCTCCTCCAGCTTGGCTCTGGCTATTCTAAACCTACTGGAGTTTCTCACGCTCACACAAAGCTGCAATATAGGGCACCTGCTTCATTATCATATCTTGGTGGAATTTGGGGAGGGGGCCAAGGAAGAGGGGAGCTGGGGAACAGTGGCACAGTTCGGTCTTGGGGCAGCAAAGGGAGCCTTGCTCCTGGACATCTGACACCCCACAGCTGTGCATCCACTTCAGAGAGCAACAAACAGCCCCAGATTAGCGGTCCCCACAAAGCTTTATGGGTGTAGGAAAATAAGCAGGTTGGAAGCTACCTCTGTCTTGTTATGCAGATGGGAAACATCTAAGGAAGGCAGGAATAGGTGCTCTGATTCACAAAACTAGGCTATGGGACAGATGAGAAGCCAGATTAGGAAGAAAGTAGAACGAATTCTCACCCAAAAGTTCTCCATGCAGGAGATGGAGAACTACCATGTTCTCCAATTCCACCTCTGTTAAAGGGTTCGAGATCACCAGCCAGCACCACCACTACAGAAGATGATGCTTTATTTTTTTATCACTATGTTTCAACTGTATAGTTATGTAAAATTGAAACAAGAAGGGGTTTTTTTGTTGTTTGTTTGGTGTTTTTTGCTGAGTTTCAGTTTAGAAGGTCAAAAATGTTGCCATATTGCTTACAGCAATCAATTTAAGCAATACCAGATATTCCCAAAGGAGCAAAAGAGAATTAATCAGCATGTGAAAAACTCCTTACTCCTACCTTTGGCACAGCTTAGTCAGGCTAGTCCTAACCTACAGCTGTCTCCAGTGGGAGAAGATGTAAATGAACTTTCATTAAAAACAGCAGTTTTAAGGATAGATACATAAATTACAGGAAAATATAAAGCAATTTTCTTAAGCTACACTGAAGACAATCTCAGAGTGAATTGCATCTCCACTACCTCATGGTGGGAGTGAAAGGACTTAAGACTACCATGAGTTGTCCAACACAACAGAAATCTTATTTGTAATATGCTTGCAAGCAGCTACAGTGGTTTAAGAAAATAAAATGTTCCCGTAACAGAAAGTGCCACCCTGTATTCCTCTGCTTTTGACACATGCCCAACTCTCTCTCATTTTTATAAATAAATAAACATGACAGAGGAGGTGTCAGATTCACTGAACTGAATTAAGCATTCTTGGAACAATTATTTCTCCCCAAGTAATTTTTACCTTGACGCTATGATGGAAAACAGCACAAGCAGCTAACAAGGCACTTGAGCTAATAAGCCTCCACAACTTTTTAAATATCTCCCCTTAGAGGAAGGTGGGAGGTACCTACAGCTATTCCTCGAGCTCAATGTGAAGTTAATACAATCAGTTTTTCTGCAAATCAGGTTCTTAAATACACGGAGTGTATTTATATAAAGGGTGTGACTTAATCCTCCAAAGATTTTATGAACTCTACTAAAAAGAAAAGAAAAAAAACAAACAACGAAACCAAAAAGACCAAACAGGCCACACCCTATTGTATTTGAACAAGGAAGGGCTTTTCTGGTCTTCATCTAAAAGCTGATTTAATTATTTCACCTCTTAGCGTAAGCATCCTTAGCCATGCCTCTTGCGCTTATCTGGACACACACCTTATTTGAATGTGACGTAGCCAGGTTTTTTTTCCCTTTCAGTAAATCCTGTCTAGAGACTGACAGTGTAATAAGGGACAAAGCAAAGAATCGCACACAAACCAATGCTCCTCCAGAGATCAAGGAAAATAAGTCTGAAGTTTTACCTTGTACTCCTAGGGCTGACTATACACAGAGGATGTGCAGGAAAAGCACCACTAATTGAATAATAATTGATTCTAGGACTCTCCCTCCACTCTGTCCCATTAAAAAAAAAACAGATTGAGAGTGATTTTATGATGCATGTTTGCTTTGTGAATGTTAAACCTAGAAAGTACTCAACAGAGGCTCCCCACTAAAATCCTGAAGGAGGTGAAGCTGAGAGGTGAGTTTGTAACTTGGTAAGGGGAGGGTGGGCTGTGTACACCCACGGGAAAGCACGAGCAGGGGCACGAAAAAGCAGGACACAGCCATGCACAAAACATCAGCAGCGAGGACTCGGGTCCCTGGCTCACTCTTCCAGGCTCCTGTTACTGGATCATTGTGTCATTCACAATGCGAATCAAAACCTCAAGGAATTGCAATGAAATGGTGAAAAAAGGCACATTAGGAGAGATTTATGGAAACAGCAGCTTTTCTAAAACAGATTATATATGGACCAACTTCAGAGGCAGTTTGAAATGGCCAAAAAGAGTTCTAGTTGTAAAAATTAAGCTGCAGAACATGGACTTTTTATAAATAAGCAATTTGTGGAGGGTAAAAAATTAACACATTTTATTGTTATCCTCTAGCTTCCGGGTTTGAGTCCTAATTCTCAACATAAATGCAGAGTTGTTTTAGGCTACTTACAATAAAAGCTCTACCAGTAATTGTGTGACCATGCTGTGCATCAGGAAATTTCTTAAAAGTACCAAGAAAATACATCAATGCAGTATTTTAAACATGTTTATATAAACAGTTACTGGGCAAATATTTCACAGAAAGATGCGTAAAAGCCAAGTTAAGCAAATATTTCAATGGCAAAAAAATAGAAGCAACATAAAAAAAGGGGTGTGCTGTTTATAGGGTTGGGACTGATCCGCATTTCCCTTTTCATTTCATCACTGGCAAGTCTGCAAAACCCCGGAGGTGCACAGGGAGACCATGTTAGTTCTAACAAAATGTTTCATTTATCTTGAGCCATTTAATGGCCATCAATGGAAAAATGACAAGCACTTCCCAGAAAGAAATTTCTAATATTTGTTATCATGGCAACCTCCTGGTTACGCCTCCATATTTAGTATTCCACAGATAACTTTTACTGAGTCACTACCCCAAACTCAGCAATGGAAGTCTTCTCCAGATAACAGGAGTTCCTGCCTCAGTTCAGAGGAATTTTGCTAAGTAACTTAACTGCATACTGAGAATTTATTAAAGCAACTTCACCACTGGGTAACGTGAGAGCAAACAGCCACCATCGCTCTGGTGCTAAGCTTAGCCAAGTGACACAGGCATAAGAAACTTTGCCAAAGATTTTTTGTGCCTTGGACTGATGCATGTTGTTACCATAAAGCAGAGCACAATTCGTGTTGCTGCCTCTGCAGGTCACAGACTAAACTAGACACACTTCTGTCACCTTAAAAAGTATTAAAATTGATTTATTTTTACAGCACACAGTAATTACATTGAGTCACAATCTAATCAAACAGCAAAATCCCCGCTAGATTCCAGTGGTACCACAATTTAGTCCTATAAAACTGAAATATACACATGTACTACTAAAAACATTTATATATAATCAATGACATTTAGCTTTTGAACCCCAAAGTCATCTACTACAACTTGTCATACCTCTCCCTAACAGCTCTAAGCTCCAGGATAGACGTATTCCAGTCATTCACAGAAAAAACACTTTCTTAGGTGAAGAAGAATGGAATAAAGACCAACTTGAATATAGACTGAATAAAACCTCATCTACCCTGACATTGTTACTACGAATTATTTTTCAGGTTGCAACAGCATTTTGGTACTTTAAAGACACTTTTTGCTTTTTAAAAAAAACATAAAAAATGAAAAGGATTCACCACACAGAAGCAAAAAGCAGGTGGGTGGGCACAGGACGACGGGAGGTTGAATTATGCTTTCCAGCTTGCAGTGCCCTATACAGTTGTTTTGGGAAGACGTGGCAAAAATTCCAGTCTTCTCTTTAAACCTGCCAAGGAGAAACAAACACCATTCCTTATCCCCAGCCAATCCTAAACTCACACCAATTTCTGTGGTATCACACCTGGCACTTGCCCCACTGCGAGGGAGGGCAGGGACAGCTGCATCAGACCCACCTTTCTTTCACACCTGATCTTCCAAGCACAGTGCAGCACATAACTGCTCTTCACCATGCTCATCGCCTCTATCACCTGAACCCTAAGAGCCCCCATCTGAGCACACCCTGCTCTCTGTAGTTCATCCTCCCACTCTTACCACCATGACCCCAAAGAACAGAAGGAAAACAAACACTAAGACACATCCCTTCCACAGCCAGGTTACAGCTGTCCCTTGGGTTTGTAGGAGAACTTTCAACTACAGCAGCCATCCATAACAGTGAGATTCCCAGAAACACCAGAAAGCCAGAAATAAAGCTTCAAAGTCATATGAGGGTTGGGGTTTCTTTGCTTTGTTTTGTTTATAAAATATTAAAAAAAAAAAAAAGAGAGAGATAAAAACCCTACAGGTCACCTGGGGTAACATTCCTGTATAAGGTCATTGGGGGCCACGTTTGTGCCTCAGGGACTTCTGCAAAGGACAGTACATGCATACATACAGAAAACCCTGCATGCAAACCCCGCTTTGTCATTTGATGCTCAGCACACGCTCCGGTTACAGGATTTTCTTCCACTGGTCCCTGATTTGATGCCATCAGCTTCAGTGGCAGCTGCCAGGGGCTCCTCTGCCACCCCAGGGTCAAGCCAAGCAAGGCCACCCTGAAACCTCTACCGCTGCTGCCAGTCAGATGAGAGGGGAGCAGAAGAAAGGTGGAGGACAGAGGCACATTGCGGAGGCGGAAGAGTGTGGTAGGGATGAGCCAAATGGGGCTACCACAATTGTGGCTGGAGCTTGCTGCATCAGAAAGAAGGATGCGAACAAAGAGACAAGCCAGGATTCCCCAGTGCTGGGTATCTGCTGGGCAGGGAGGCAGCAGGCTGACCCTCACCCTGTGACCATCACTGGTCCTGTTCCAGCTGCAGCAGGGGATGCTGGGACAGCAGGTAGTGCCCAGCCCATGGGAAAAGAATATTGCTCCCCATTCAGGACTTCAATCCTGAAACACAGCCAGATTCAATCAAGATAATTTTAAATAGCAATAATTTTAAACAGAGCTAATGCAGAGTGTGGTGTGAAGTGCAGAGCATCACCACACTGATCCTGCTCTTTCAAAGGCAAACACAGGCAGAGCCAATGCTCACAGTGAGCGCTTCCTAAAATCAGGCTGGCCACGAAGGTTCAGCCCACCCTCTGGTCCAAGGAAGCTATAAAGTTCAGATTATTCTCAAATTAAAGCTTTCTCTCATTTATTTCCCCCCCCCTCTCTCCAGACTGCAAGAAAGCCATTTTAACATCAGGATTATGGTTTCAGTCTCAAGCTAAGAGACAAAAAAAAAGTTTCTAAAATGCAGTCACTGCACACTTCCAGAGGCTGATCTGCAGTTTTATTTCATTCACAGCACACTCAATGAATCTTTGGAGTGAGGAGACCTTCTTGCTAATTATGGTATTCTAAATGAAGCAATGGTATGGGTAACACCCTCTCCTTTAAAAGAAAAAAAGGAGATAAGGGACCCACATGGAAATTACTGCCTTGATATTATCTTTAGTGATAAAATCACAGATCAGCTACAAAATTAACTAAGTGCAAGTCCACTGCTAGGTCACCATCACTGGTTTGAGAATGTTTCCCTTTACACTTTCCTTCCCCTCACCAGAGAATACAAATTTCCTAGTTTAATCACCTTCCCTTTCCCAAAAGAAACGGGAGGTTTTTTAAGCAATGAAGACATTTAGTTATCACACAGGCAGTACAAGATTAAAATGGATTACAAAATTAATCCAAACTAAATTCCTTCATTATTATAAAGTCTCTTGAAGCTTAATTCAACAGGTACCCAGTTTCAGGTATAAAACATGATCAAAACTGCCGCCTCTTTGTAAAACAACTGCTTTCTCCTGCCCCTCATTACTTAAAATGCAGTCCAAATTCCTATTTCCATAAAGAAATATGTCCAATATTGACAGGAATTCTGCAAAAAAAAATCTTGATAGTCTGCAGGGTTTCTTGTACTTAACCCAAAGGTAAAATCTACAGTAATTTATCATGCAAAAATCAACTGTTCTGCAGATCAGGGCTCCCATTCCACACTGCAGTTGGAATTTCTACCAAATGGGTGTTGGTAATTAAATCACTTCATTTGCCATCTTCAGCTCTTTGCACCTAATTCATGACAGCACACGGGATGGAGAGAAAGGTGTTTACACTCTGTATACTTTGTATTTCATCAGGTATGCTTTCCTGTTTCAATCTTTAAAAAGGAAATGATAAGCAATAAGCTGCAAGAAGGTTGATGATAAAACAGTAAAGACATTTGGAATGGAAGAAATAAGAATAAAAAAAGGTTTTAGCATTACGCATGTTGATGCCTTTTAAAAAAAGAAGGGATCCAGACACATTTCCCCCTTGCTTTGTACTGAAATTTTATAAACACTTTCTCCAAGTAACCAATTCTGAGAAAATTGCTGGATAAACACTTGTGTTAACCCAGTTACATGGCTTGGTGCCAAATGTAATGCCAAACTTCCCAGTTGCAAAACGAGCTGTTTTTACACACCAAAGTAACCACGCAGCAGGCCTGCCGAGCCTGAAGACAGCTGACAGAGATGACTGTTGCTGTCCCCCCATTGCACCGACATCCATCCAAATACCAACATCTGCTGTGCTACAATTTACTTTTTACACAACATTTAGCAAAACAGTGCCTCTGACTGCAACATCATTAAGGAAGTAACAACAAATAAATCGCGAAGTCCCATCAGACAATTGTAAAATTAAAGCGTAGTTTGTCTTGCATACACTGAGCTTTAGTTCAGATGTATTGGACTTCAGAAATAATAAGCGTTACAATCTATTTTCTTTTATTAAACACATCAGACAAAATTCTGTAAAGTGTGACAAACATAATCCATCATTACAGTGGAAATAACGGTTTTGAAGATGTTGACTTGACTCAATAGGGAGGGAAGCAGATGCCTGCAAGGCAGCCTGACCTGTCCGGTACGATCGCAGCAACCCAGGCTACTAACAGGATTACACTACACTTGGAACCATAAGCACACCCTTGATTCAGGACCAGCTCCTCTTCAAACACCCAGAGTGCTTATTTGTGCTTGTGAAAGCAGGACAGAGCCTGGGGGCCAAGGCAGCAGATGTCACCCCACAGAGGTGAGGTGGCAAGACAGGCTCCAGTAGGGAACCCTGGTACAAATCCATAGCCTGGGGGTGCAAACTGGGAATCAGGCTCCTAATGAAAGCCAGGTTTGGTTAGCAGCTCCATTGTACTGCCCAACACACCTCACCTCTCAGAAGTCAAAGGAGAAGATTCTGCCCGGTACTCCACACTTGCAAGACCTCATCCGAGTAATGCATTCAGTTCTGGAGTCCTCAGCACAGGAAGAACACGGATCTGCTACAGTAGGTCCAAAGAGGCCACAAAAGTGAGCACCTTTCATAACAGGACACTCTGGAAGAGTTCAGGGTGTTAAGCCTGGAGAAGAAAGGCTCCAGGGAGACATTATAGTAGTCTTCAGTACTTAAGAGGGGGCTAACAGAAAGCTGGAGAGGGGCTCTTTATCACGGAGTGAAGTGGTAGGACAAGGGGGAATGGTTTTAAGCTGAAAGAGGGGAGATATTAGGAAGACATTTTTTCTGTAAGGGTGGTGAGGCACTGGCACATGTTGCCCAGAGAAGTCATGGATGCCCTGTCCCTGGAGACGTTCCAGGCCAGGTTGCATGAGGCTTTGAGCAGCCTGGTGGGAGGAGCCTCTGCCCATAGCAAGGGGGTTGTAACTGAATGATATTTAAGGTCCCTTCCAACACAAAACATTCTACGATTCCAGGAAGACCCTACGTGACCAGGTGTTCTCCAGCAAGGTGTTCTCCATGCCAGTGTCACCCAGCGTGCTGCAAATTAAAACAGGCAGCACGGCCACCATGACACTGTCACAGGGCTCTGGCTGTTGTCAGCACACAAGCAAAAGAAGAGGAAGAAAAGATAATTTTAATCTTTAAAATGGTGACTGGTTTTCAAAGCCAATTCTTGGCTCTGCAGTAATTCTATGAATTGCAAAAAGAAGAAAAAAAAAGAAAAAATCTCACTTCCTTTTGAAAAGCAGATACCAAATGAAAAATTTCAACAAGAAAACTTGAATTCTGTTATGCATCAACTGAGGTTTTTCACCCCCCACAATCTTTCTGTGCCTCAACACCACTTTTAACACAACCTGAGGTTACAAAATGTGAGGGTTTTTTGGTGGGATAACACAGTCACCCTACATACCCAGACAACGAGTCTGTCAGGAACAACATACCCAACACCCAGCTCAAGGTACAAGAACTCAGAGCACTTTTACCAAAGAAATTGCTTCCCTCAAATCCCTATCAGCTTTATAATGGAAGACAATAATATTTCTGATAACACAGGCAGAAAGCATTTTTGTAAGTTCAGTGAACATTATTCAATTTGCAGATAAAAACAATCAACATCCAGAGCCAGCTACGATATATGTATGCCCGTCATGGGACACAGAAGAAGCTGTGCAAAGCACCCTCCTTAGCAGGGGGTTTAGAGGACAGTCTCCTTTGTGCTAGCTACTACACAACACTTGCACAACAGGAGTCAAGGTCCATCAGAAACTTATCGGAAAAGTTGCTCCTGTGCAAACTTTAGGTTCAACCTCTGAGTTCAGAACTGAAACACTATTTGTTTGTCCATCTATCCCCTGGCACGGTTGGCTCTTTGTCAGACAGATGTATGCCACATGCAAGTCATTTCCCAACCTCTCTGCTCCACCTCCCTCCACACACTCTGCACATACTCTGACTCCTCAGCAAATGCTATAAGAGAGGAGGAAGTGTTCCTGACAGTTCACATACTCTTCACAACAATTTTATTGCAGGGTATAAATGCTTTCTCCTGCCCCCCAGCCCTACTTGTAAGGAAACAAAGCAAAACAAACAAAAAAATCCACCACTGAATGCCCTAAACCCAGAAGCAGGAAAGGGGAGGGAAGGGGTGGAGAGGAAAGGCCAGAAAGGATGGATTACACTGAAGCTATTTTTGTCCTGTTCAAGTGGATGGCCAGAGACAACTAAATATAGTTTATCAAAGCAGGTGAACAAGGAAGATGACATGAGCTGCATGTTTCCAGAAGCAAGCGATAAATGAAGTACTCTCCTACCTCCTGGCCCAAAAAGCTCCCCAAAAATACACCTAAAATTTGCACGAGCAAGATTTGATTGAACAAATATTCAACTTACCACAGCCTTCGCTTTGGACATGTGACAATGTAAGCGTTAAGCAGACAGCTTTCTTGTCTCTTACCTTCTTGTACTATATATAAAAAGCACTACGAAGTCCACATTAACACAGAAAGATACACCACTCTTCTGTGGTGTCTTTGGACAGAAATTCTTTGGAAGAAAGTACATTTGCATGTACTGCTGGGTAAAAAAGCACTACTTGAAATCAAACGTTAAGGAATGTTATGTTGTCAGTGGCAACACAAAGGATGTGGTTTCTATGAAATTTAACCAGTTATATCAAGGACAATCGTTTTTTTCTGGTCAGACTGACTGCAGTCCACGGCTTGCTCAGAGTAACTGCTACAGTACTTCGAATTTCACAAGCGAAAGCCCAGTCATACACATTTTTAAGTCCTTCCACAGTCCAAGTGAGTCTATGAAATGCACTGGGTGGCTGCTGCCAGAAGCACGTACTCCATTCAGTGGTTGTGAGCAGCCCACACTGGCAAACACAAGAGTAACAAGTCTTGCTCAGGTTCTCAAGCTCTCAGAGCCTTTAGCCAAGGATGCAAATGAGCATTTAGCAAGGACCTTAAGCTGGTAGACATTCAGTGGTGAGCAAGGAAGCATTTGGGGGAAAGACATGGCACCAGTCAAGCCATTACTTTAGTGGAAACCACACTCACACATCAGTGCTGTAACTCACCACTGCACTTAATGAACAGAAAGCTTTTATGTGGAACATTTCCCTTTTCCCATCTGTGACCCCTGATACCACAATATCCAAGAGTCCCACAGCCTGAGCTGCATTTGTCCTCACAACATCCCTGTGAAGTAGGGAAGTGCTGTTATCACCATTTTACAGATAGGGAACTGGGGCACAGAGAGATAAAAATAACCTTATCCGAGACGATCGTATAGGAGGAAGTTTGTGGCAGAGCAGGGGAGGACCTGCTTCAATTCTCAGTTCCAGGATGGTACTCTAATACACCATCCACGTCTTCAGCTTCTAGATGCTTTGCCTTCAGTTCGACCTGCTTATCTTCCCTGAACAACAACAAGGAATGGAGAATGCCTATACATTTTGTCCAAACCAGAAGAAATGGAAGAGGGTATCAGATGCATGCATTGTTTGCATTCATAAATCCAAATCTGAACAAAGAAAACAATTTCCAAAATAGTCAGCACTATTCTGGTATTGTGGGAAAGGGAAGGAAGATGCATCAAGTTTTCAAAGTAGAAAAGTGAAAACCAAATCCATGGCAGGTCATAAGTATAATTTTTAAGAAAAATAGTGGAAGTTTTAATAGGAAGTATGTATTAGACATGTATCCTTCAAGAACCTCCCTGTTCTGGAAATGTCAGGTTAGACACCAATAAGAAGCAAAAAAAAAAAAAAAAAAATCCCTTTGGGAATACAACTATCTCATTTCAGACACAGATCTAAACACAGAGCTGATGCAGTTTTATATGGAGAGCCTGTCTCCAGAATTCACACAACAATCTCGTCTCAGATAAAACAAATTCCAGAGCCTGGAGACTGGTCAAGGTTTCCCTTTTCTGGCCAAACCAGACTTCAACCAGGCCCTCAAAGGCTCTCTTTGCCGAGTGAGGCAGCATCTCAGGTCTAAAATTTACTCTGTCCTTTGGGATCTGAGTTGCAGCCATAAAGACCACCAGTTGTGAAACAAGCTTCTACAACTTAAAGGGATTCATAAAGTGGCACTTAAAGTCAATGGCTTGAAGTGACTATTACCCTGGAACAAGCAGCAGAGATCCATTACCCTATGGATCACCTGTTCTTTTTAAGTCTGACTCATAATAATGGCCAAAGATGATGGAATGTGGCTACATCAGCACAAACCAGCCTCGATGAAGGGTACAGTCACTATTCTCATAGGGACAAAGGCAGAAATTTGTGGGTTGATGCTAGCTGAGGGCACCACATCAGTCAGTAGACCACCTTATCCATCACTTGCTGATAAGCTGGACCTTACAGCCCAGGTCCCTACTTGCATAACAGCCTCTTGCTGTAAATTTCAACAACCAGTAGCACGACATGAATCCAGAGCACAGCACTTCTGCCACAGTCAGAGTTCTCACGGAGCTGCAGCCAACCACCTATTGCTGAAGATGATCACGAAGTGCACCTAATTTAACTTCCATCCAGTGACATAAAATAACAGAGGCCTTGCCTGGGAAGGACCAAAAACCAGAGCTACTCCCACCACACATCCTGCTACCCCTCTTTCACCCTAGGAACAAGCCTCTCACCCTTCTTCTACACTCAGAAAACAAAGGGGTAAAAGACAAAGGCTGGGATGAGGTTAAAAACATTTCTATTTTCTGACAGGGAGTCTCACAGCAGCAACAACCAAACTCTCAGCAGCTTCGCCATCTCAGTAAACCAGGCGTTCTAGTTATTAAAGCAAAAAGCAACTTTCAGTTCCAAAACACAGATTCGGAACACTAAGTGGTAAATTAGTAAGGTTTGTTTATTATCCCATGTTTTAAACTGTTGTCTTGAAAAAAATCCCAAATTCTATATTTAAATAGATCAACCAACACTGAAAATGGAAAAAGCCTAGTGACAACACAGGAACTGTTATTTATTTTCTGTTTGATGGCCATCACAAGGAATATCAAAACTAAAACCAAATACCTCTACAAATGGGGTTGTTATTCTCCTTCAAAATCAGGCTGGGCTTTGCATCAAGATTCCCAAAAACAAAATGGTCAAGAATTATAGAAAATTTCTTGTTGAAAGAAGCCATTAGAGGTGATCTGGTTTAATTATCCACTCAAAACAGGGCCATTCAACACCCTACAAAAGAAATCCTAACACTAACAGTACAAGGAGGGAATTCAGAAAAAAAAAAAAAACAAAAACCAAAACGAAAAGTACAAAGGCAGAAAATAGAATGAAAGCAACTTTATCAAACTGTAATTTTCAAATCAAATTTTGGGAACAAAACCTCAAGACTGCTTGGCCACGTGCCCTTATTTTTATCTCCTTGCCTCCAGTAACTGGTTTGAGGATTCTAAGAGTCAGCAGAAAGATGAATATCAACAAATATCCTCTGTGTAAACTGGGCATAAAAAGAAGAAATTAATTCTGTGTTCCTCCATGTTTTATTTCACCACATGAATCATGAGAGACACAGTACAGGATTGTACATGGTCAAAAAGGTATGCATGGCCTCTGAAGCGTGAACTTGTTTCTATAACCACACATCCTGCTGTGTGTCATTCCACTTCTAAAATGGTGCCTAAAAAGAGCAAAGTCTCCAGAAGCACAAAGTTTTGCCATAAGCACACCCAGTCTAGTCGCGGGAGTAAACAAACCTCTCCAAGACACCAACAAGAACTGTTGTGAAGGACTCCGTTCCTGGCAGACTGGAACTGCTGCTGAGAAGAAAGCTCTCCTCTGGCCCCAGGGAGGAGGATTCCCTCAAGTGGGAAGGAAATTTCATATACACTGATTTTTGCATGTTCCTGCCAGTAACCTGTCAAGAGGATTAATTAAAAAAAAAAAAACCCAAAATGAAAAACCCCCACACAAAACCCCAAACCAAGCACAAAACCCTTACCTAAAAGACATCCCTTAAAAATATACAAAACTAATCACAGCAAATATTATTTTTCTTTCCTATTTTAGATAGAGCTTCCTATACCATAATGATTTGTACTACTGCAGTACAATGCAACTTCAGGCACACATCTGGAACTAAGCCACCTGCTGTACAAATAAAACAATGAGATCGTCCCTGTTCTGCAGAGTTTACTGTCACAGGACAAGGACAATGGACGGCCAGACAGACACACACACACAAAAAGGGACCAATACTGGGCATTGCAGTGAACAGCAGTCTGAGTACACATGCCCTGCAAGTTTGTCAAGGCCTTTTATAACCAACACAAGGAGCAAGAGCTTCTAAAGAGGATAATAAAGCTGTACTGCAGCTGTTTACAGGGACTGTTTCCCAAGTGTGAAAGGGTAGCACAAGAGAAAGCACAGAAGTGGTTGCTTGCCCCCATGTTGCAACCTCAGTACAGAGACATGCTAGGCTAACTGGCAGCAGAAGTTAACATCTTAATAGCAAATTAGAGATGGTAAAAATAGGTATGAAAAGCAAAAGCAGCTGGTTTTGCAGCTCAATGCAACAGAGGAACTAGCAGACGGCAACAAAGCAGCAGCGTAAAGAACAAGCTCTGTCCTGTTCAGGGCAGTAGTGAATGGGACAAGGATACATGTCGAGCATACAAAGATGCAAGATGATGCAAACCTTAGAAAAGTATATTCCCCTCCCTCCTTGTTTTGCTTTTGTTTTCCACTTTCACGAATGACAGTATACTCCAGCAACTTTGAAAATATAAACTTCTTTGAAGGTTAAGAAAATACAGGTTCTGCAGACGATCTGGTTACAGTTGCCATAGAGCCCAGAAGTCCCTATTTCAGAAAGAAAATTGGCCACCCACTGCTTTAAGCAGAGAAAGCAGTATACATGTAAAATCATGCTTTTCTCTGAAATTATAACTTAGATTACCCAGGAACACAGACTAAACTGGGAGGAAAGTGCATTGCCTGTAAAAGGTGCAGTTAAGCTGAACTGAATCATGTAAGACTGGTTAGCAATCTTCACTCAGTTGTTACAGGTTTGCTCATCTTAAAATAATTTTATTATTATTCCAGATGAAAAATCTACTACAGCCACTTTAGACCTCTGGCTTCCTTTCAAGTCACAGGGTAAATATTGTCAGGCATTGAAAAAAAAAAAAAGTTGTAGCAGTTATTATGGAAGGATCAAACACCTACAGTACAAAAGGTTCCTACTGCAGCAAGAACAGCACGTTCTAACCAATAAAAGCAATCACCAAGTCCACTCATAGAGCTTCCTTAGGATCATTTTAGTTTATGCCAACAAAAAGGTGTAAGCTTTAAGCTACTGCTCTTAATGCAGCTGAGCCACCATGCCTTTAAAGAGCCGCTGCTCCATTGCATGTGTCTTTAACAGGGCTGTTCACTTTGTTCAAAATTTGAGTCCAGATTTGCTGCTGCATTTTTGCAACCCCAATGAGTACAGAAGGAGAATTAACTCAGCTTGTAAAGCCAACAGTTCAGAGTTAAAATGCCTCATTTTACCTGAACATGCTGAATCTGGCAAGAGCTGATGGTCAGGGAACACACAGAACCCTTTAAAAATACACAGCGTCGTTTATTACACTGGGACGGTACTTGCACAATCCCAGCTTTTGTTTCAAGCAAGAAAATGTTTTCTAAATATTTTGTCACCATGACAGTCTAACCTTGGACTCAAATTCTGCTCTTGGTTACTTCAGAAAACCCCTGTGAAGTCAACTGCGTTGAGTAGCCCATCACCACGTCCCAGGCCATTGGGAAGGCTCACCTGGCGGTGCAGCTCCCGGCATCCCCTTGGCCCTCCCTGCTCTGCAGGGCACTCTCATCCCAAGCTGTTTTGCCCCTCCTCTCCAACTAAAAAATTCAACATAAGATCTGCACGAAGAAACAGCATTGTATGTAAGAGGAAGATGGTTTTGCAACTGAGAAACGCTAAATATCTCCCCAACAGGTTCAGCTTTATCCAAGGAATATAGGCAAAACAAAAACCATTCCCAAGAAAGCAGAATTAAATATTTTAAGCACACACAAGAGAAGGAGAGAAAGACACACAGAAAACCATCCCAGCTTGGAGGGCCCCGATCCAAGCAAAAACATGTCTTTCAGGGACATTAATTTGGCAAACTCAATCTGAGCAGATACAGCCCAAGTCCACAGCACAGCCCTGAAAGAGCAGTGGAGCATTTCTGTATGACTCAGGAAGCCCAAAGAAGACTTCTGCAGAACAAGATCAACAGGGCGTTTATATACAGCCAGCAGCGTCATGTGAACAGGCGGCTGCATTTGTGAAATGAATGTTTGCATTGTCATTTAAAAAAAAACAACCAACACACCAAACAAAAAACACCCTCTTTTCCACACTGACATGTTTCCAGCATAGCAGGGGAAGGAAGTACTCCAGCAGCCAAAATTTACAAATTCTTACCATAACTTTGGCGCTGTAAATCCCTCCAGTGTCACAAAGGCCTATTCTTCAGGGCACTTGGGTGCTTTTTTTTCAAGAAAGACTAATCCACATGTGAAGGCTATTAAAGTACACACACACAAAATGCCAACAGAAGCACAAACATGCACACTTTGTGTGTGTGTTTTCCAAGCTAGATCTGTCTTTTCTCACACAGAGAGAGATACCCAACAACAGCCTGGAGGCAGGTATTTCTGCTGTCTCTCTTTTTATAAGTGAAGCTCGAGAAGTTTTCTCCTTTGCTCAAAAGCCAGTAATGTTATTTTAACTCATTCAAATTGGTGACAGAGATTCATCCTTGTAAGTTGCATTCAGCAGTCAGGTTACAAGAACATAAGAAAGAATGAAGATTTTAATATGGAGGGATGGGTGAGTGGTTGGTTGTTTTAATAGAACACAAATTCCTAACAGTAACCATTAATTATTTGAGAGGCAACTTACCAGAACCTGAAATAAAATGCTAATACTCTAAGTTACACTTGGCATTTCTGCACTGCAAAAAACAAATCCAAGCTCTGAAAGTCAGCACTTTCTTCTCTTATTATCTGAAGCCATACAAAAGCCCTAACATTGATTTGAAAGGAATACAACAGAAAATCCTGCCTGATCTAAATACATAGAGCTAAATTTATCTTTCAGTTTTCAAAACACCGCTTAGAGATTGAGCATTTAGAGTTCTATTCACTGGTTAGAAAAAAAAGCCAAATGGTACATTTTAAAAAACTGACTTTGAAATATTGTTATGAGAACAGGGACAAGCTATGTAAACCCTAAAATTCTGTGGGTCTTTGTATTCACGATTATTGTCACAAACTAAAAGGCTCATATTCCCTACTAAGCAAACATTTACAATTAAATCCATTCTGCACAAGGCATTTGCATTTTGAGATAGAACAGTCAGTTGTTCAGCTGCTGTGATTTAGATGGATTGGTTCATTATTGCTGCAGTTCATTTTCAGCTACACTGTATAACAAAGGGGTGCCAATGTAGTCTTGAATGGCTTTAAAGCTAAGTATGTTGGTATTCTTCTGTGATGATGTAATTTAACTATCTCCCCATCTCTCAGATCAAGATATCTTGACTTTACTGGCTGAACTTCAGTGAAGACAACAGAAACAGGCTGTCACAATAGTGTTTAATAGGCAATATCTCCCTAAGTCAGCTGAAGGCTGTTGCTGGGAAGTTTGCAGGATTTTTTTTATATATAAAAAAGTAGTTTCCCCCTAATTTTTTATTTAGAAGAAATGCCTTTTCCATTATGCAAGTAACAAAGTAACTTCAACCTCCACACTAGGAGATACATCAGTTACAAACCTTGGAGTGTTTATGCCTAGTAAAACTGCATCTGTGCCAGAAAATAAGAGCCAAAGCTACAATGACCTCTGAAGCAAAGAAAATTCTGAGTTGAACAAGTCAGCTACTGTCATATTCCTTCATTGTCTAAAATATGTCACCAAAGACAGTATTAAAGTTATTTGTCTATTAAAAGCCAGTAAAAAGGCAAGATTTATTTTTAAAAAAAATTATTGAAGAAAAAGCCAAGATGCTCAGTGATATTCAACCTCCCAAGCCGAAGCATGGTTTTATCAAGACACTTAAAGCAGCACAAAGAACACTTTGACATAATTACTAGATTACTGAATTTATAGTGGCAAAGGATGCATATCCTATGTCTAGAAATAAAATTCCACCCATAAAACTACTTCCAAGCCCCACAATCAGTGTTGTCACCACGAATAATACAATCACAAGTTGGGAAAAACGTCTAAGATCACCAAGTCCAACCATCAGCCCAACACGACCATGTCTACTAAGAAGTGCTACGTCTACACATTTTGAACACCTCTAGGGAAGGAGCTCTACCACTTCCCTGTGCAGTCTGTTCCAGTGTTCCACCACTCTTATCACAACTGGATTCTACTCTGCTCCACGCATAAACTTTAGTGAAACAGTAAACACAATATTGCAGCTACACCTATGCAACTACACATTTAAGTGAAGCCTTGAATTAAGAAAACAGTTGACTTTTCTTGGTGCTCTCGAAATATCATTTATACTTAATGACGGTAGGAAGGGAAGGAGATTGCACAACAGAAAGTTAAGAAGTGAAATAAACAAAACCCACAAAAATTTGCATTACAGTGAAAACACTTTCACTTTGTTAAAAGACCACTACTTATAGGTTTACAGACCTCAGAGAGCCACAGGGATATGTATGACACTCAGAAAAAACACCAGTCCAGACAACCCGTGCCTGGAAGCCCCTGAAAAACAACCAGCAAATAAAAGGTGGTATTCCCATTTTGCAGCTTTGAAGATGCCTGACAACGGATTTTGAACTGCTTAACCAGTTTGTTCAAGAGTGTCACTTGAACTCTGAGATTCCAACTTAGACACAATGGTAAAAACATACAAAATAGTGCATTCCATGTGTATTTCAGTGCATAAACCCTACTTAGTGCAAATATATTCCATACCAGTGTAACTACCTCATTTGGAACAAGGTGGTATGCTGGCAGCTGTAATACGGCACATGCAAAGGTTCCTATGGGAACACATGGCAAAAATTTTAAGTATTTTTTCTCTTGAATCTTGAGATTCAGTTTAACTGCAGTTGGATGGATAAAAAAAGAACAATTCAAATATAGTTTCATCTGCCTGTTTCCATTTGCCATTAGACACATTAGGTCTCTCGCAGGAAAAGTTATTATTTGATGTCACTTGCTTCTGAATCATAATCAAGATGCATTTCTTGATCTCCTGATTCTTTGACATGATTGCAGACATAACGGGGTATTCTAATAAAGCTAATAGTTCAGAAAAATACAAGCACACATTATAAAATATTTTAAATCCTCTATTTTTTGAGACTTTTCATTAAAAGTTATTAAACAGCCCTTTTCCTTCTTTTTAGTATAAATGGTGAAGGCAGCACTCAAGTTATGTTTCCCAGTTTTTCTCTACACCATAAGGATTAGCAAGTGCCTCTGTTTTAGAAAGGAAAGGGGCAAAACCTTCACAATCTTGTGACTTCTACAAATGGGAACTGATATAAAGCCAGCACTTAAAATCTGGGCTTTAGTGGCAATTGCTTTAAGCAGCCCTGACCTGTGCCAGCACCTGAAGTCCACTCAGGTATCACCAATGCCAACCTCATGAGCCAGACTTTGATGTCAGCATAATAATGCTTGTCTTGAAGACGTCTCCTGTGAGGACAGGCTGAGAGAGCTGGGGCTGCTCAGCCTTGAGAAGAGAATGCTTTGGAGAAACCTTTCAATACATAACATTTGCTTGTAAGAAAGACCAAGAGAGGCTTTTTACCAGAGCCTACAGTGACTGGACAAACGGTAACAGTTTTAAACTACAGAATAGAATTAGACTACATAAACGTAAAGAAGAAATTCTTTAATACGAGGGCAGTGAACACTGGAAGAGGTTGCCTAGAGAAGCTGTAAATGTCCCACCATTGAAAATGTGCAAGGTCAGGTTGGATGAGGCTTTGAGCAACCCAATCTTGTGAAAGATGTCCTTGCCCAGTGTGAAAGGTTGAGTGAAATCCACCTGCCGACCACCCAAACCCCCACAGTAGAATGCAGTCTCTCCTCCTCCCCCACCCCCCTGTACAAGCCCAAGGGAGAAAGGGAGAAAAAAGAAAGACTGAAAATACTGAAAACAAGCAGACCGCAGCTGTAGTGATTATATACTCATCTATTAACACTAATATACAACTAAAATACCATATATACATCATCAGAGAATAAGAGACCCCCAGAAGAAAGACCTGCCCCTGCCACAATGGGAAATAAGAAACCAGAAACACAGTAATAAAAGCTAACAAGATTAAAAAAACAAAAAATCATTACTGTCCTTCCAGACAGCAAAATCATCACTCAGCATTCACACCGCTCTCGGAGTCCAACAAGGCTTCACTGGGTCTGACTCCTACACACACACAGACAGACTGACACGGACCAGACCTTCCCACACACGGGAACAGGAGACAAGAGGCAGCCGGAAGACGAGAGTGAGCCGGAAGAGGAGTGTCTGACCCCCCAACACACCCTGATTTACGTAGAAAATTGCATGGAATACTGGGAGATGTAGTTCTTCCCCAGCCACAACCTGGCTATTCAGAAGGGTCCAAAAATCAAACCACTACACCCAGGGTGGGGGGTGGGGGTTGGAACTAGATGATCTCTAAAGGTTCCTTCCAACTGAGACCATTCCAAAACTGGACCTTCCTCCCAAAACAGGTATCTCCTATGAAGGTCACAGCTCACGACAACACAAACCCCACTAGTCTAGCATTGACTCCAAAGCCTATTTCTACATGCTGTTCACCAAAGTCCTGGTCTTTGGACAGCACTTCAAAACATGTTCTCCAGACTTAGCCAAGAGACTCAGAAAAACAGTAACAGACTTGCCCACAGTCTGTGATGACTGTTTACCTCTGCCGTCCTCAAATACAACCATGCACATTTGAATAAATTGACAAATTTCACAATGTTGTTTGACCAGCTATCTTTTTCACATTTTTGGTTCAACTTGAAGAAGTTGGCGAATAATCCTAGAGTTCTATAACACGTTTCCATCGTCACTCAAAGTCTGTCTTCATTATTTCCCCCTTTCAGTTACAATAAATATTTCTCACAGAGGCACACTAATTCACACCTAATATGGTGCTATTCTTTCTCCATTCTTTTTCTTCCTCTTTCCTCAAGTAGTTTCCTGGTTTTTGTTCCCCCTTTAAGAGGCACATTGTACCTGCAACATAATGCATCTGAAAATAATAATAATAATCCTGCCTTTGTGTTCCTCCCATGAGACGTAACTTTTAAAACAAGATATAACTCTTTTTCCTTAGTACATCAGTTACTTTAATATGTAAAAGAAAAAAAAATCAAAAACCCACAAGGCTGAGAGTTGTTTGGTTTTTACAACTGTCTGTCTTTCAAAATGCATTCAAACTAAATGTTCAAAAGTTAAGCAAACCCTTCCTTCCACACATATTAAGGCCTGTTTCCTTAGTGAGTCTGAGACCAACTACCATCCTAATTTTTAAGACTTATTAGTAACATAAACTGTGGATAAAGAGATAGATGACATGCCACTGCTCTATGAGCATCAAAGTCCTTATCAGCTTAGAGTGCTAACACAAAGCAAGTTTAGGCAGGGAAAGCTGCGGGCATAGGCATGGACTGCAGCTGATGGTGCTCACAAAGAAGGAATGCCAGCAGGGAATGGTGGAAGGGAAGTAACCTGGCATCCACACAAGGGCTGCAGGGGAAGACGTTTTCAAGCAAGGACAAGGCGCCAAATTTAAAATGCATGGTAACACCTTACCTAAAACCACTCCTGCAAGAACAACGAGCAAGCTTTACTCCCTTGATCTGTCTTTATGTCAAAACAATATAGTCATTTAGTACTTCTTTCTTCCTAAATCCAAACATGACTACTTCTCAATACGCCTACTGAGAGAAAATAATAAGAAAAAAACCCCACAAGCGAACAACTTTTTAAATTTTGCACTGTCCTTTCCTTCTTGAAAATGAAGGAACCATGGAAGAAAGAATCAAAGACAACACAGGCAGTTTCTGTATGATCCACTGTATCAAGCACTTCCAGGTTTGCAACACCCTAGAATCCTCATTCTCAAATCTCTTTTAATGACAAGTCACAGTAATTTATGATTCTACCCCACTTTTAGAGATAAAATTAGAATCTAGTTTGTTTCAATTCTGATGTATAATAAAACAGAACTTGAAAGTAAACTTCCAGGAATGACATAAATAACGTAGGCATCAACCTCTGAGCTCTTCCTCTTTGCCATTCAAAGCAAAAGTGTGCTTGGCGTCACTGGCATTTAAGTTCCAACACCACACAGTCAGTTTACAAACACAAAGAAAATCATCTGACCTAGTCTGCTGGTTTTGGCTGGGATAGGGTTAATTTTCTTCAGGGTAGCTGGTATGGGGCTATGTTTTGGATTTGTGCTGGAAACAGTGATGGTAACAGAGATGTTTTAGTTACTGCCCAGCAGGGCTTACACAGAGTCAAGGCCATTTCTGCTTTGCCTGCTGCCCCACCAGTGAATGGGCTGGGGGTGCAAAAGAAGTTGGATGGGGCTGCAGCGGGGCCAGCTGAACCCAACTGAGCAAAGGGATATTCTACACTGTATGACATCGTGCTCAGCGTGTAAAGCTTGGGGAAAAGAGGGAATAGGGACGTTTGGAGCGATGCCATCTGCCTTTCCAGGTAACCATTACATGTGATAGAGCCCTGCTTTCCTGGAGATGGCTGAAGACCTGACTGCTGATGAGAATTAGTGATTTAATTTCTTGTTTTTTCTTTACCTGGATGCATGGCTTTTCATTTACCTATTAGACTGCCTTTATCTAAACACACAAGTTTCCCAATTCTCTCCCCCATCCCATGGGGGGAGTGAGTGAGTGGCTGTGTGGCACTTGGTTGCCAGCTAGGGATAAATCATGACAACTAGTATGACTTCTTTAAAGAACTGAAAGTATTTTGCTAAAAAAAAGGTAGGGGAAAACATTGAAATAAAGATTTTTGATGAGTTAATTTTTACTGAAAAAAGAAACATATGGACTTCACCCTTCAAAAATGTGAAGCTGTGGCTTAAGGAATTAGTTTTCCTACACAGAACAACGTTCTGGAAGAAAGACTTTTCTGAAGGGACATTGGAAAGTAACAAAGATTGTCAAAGACCTAAGTAGTCTGCTCAGTGGAAGGAAGTTGAGCCATCTCTAGGCTAGCTAGCTATTTCAAAGATGTAATACAGTACAGTTACACTGTACTAAGTAATTCTCAGCATCTGACATCCCTGTCATCCAAAGCTGGCTTTTTACAGTACAGTGGATCCAGCCTGTTTCCTGTGATCTCTCCACAAACAATTCCATCAGATGAGATTTATCCTCCAAAAGTCTAGCTGACTAGCCATTATCAGCTCATATTTCTCCAGATGTTTTCTGATCTCATCCTTTCTTAATGTCTCTAGCATCTTGCCTACCACCAAGGTCAGATTTATTGGTGGACAATTTCCTGGTTCCTCCCCAATCCCCTTTTCCCAGAACAGCAAAGGCAAAATGAAAGCAACCAAGAGCTAGCATTGCAACACTATTACCCCTTGTGTTGAAAAAGATACACAAGAAAAAACCACAAACTGACACCGCTTATCTTTTGTTTCCAAAAAGAAAAGCGACGGATTTTCACTATAAGCCCAACCCTTCAGCTCTGGAAGTGGCATCAGCTTCTTTCCCTCTGGCAGAAACTTCCATGCCACCATTCTTTGTTCAGCCCCTATCTTGTATCTTACCTTTCCTCTTCCCCCAGTTTTTCCTCTGTGCCCTCTACAGCTGGCATCTTCAGAGTTCAGATGTCTTAGGATCCTTTCAATCAAGTGCCATAGCCACTCCCTTGAAAAAGGCCAGATGATCCTTCAACTAATCTGAATCTCAAAGGTGCTGCTGACATGGGTCATCAGGAAAGTGCACCCTACATCCCAGGGACAGTCAGAAGCCAAAGTAAAAAATAAAAAAACCCCACCCCAAAATAAAACACACACACACAAAAGTGGTAGGGAACATGGTGAGAAAAGAGAGAAGAAATAAGAGATGAAGAAAAACAGCAACACAAGAGATACACTGTCTTAAAAAAAAAACCCAACACAGTTAACTTCTGGTCATACTGGTAAGGTCCTGTTTCGATTCATACTAACAGAATACTGAAAGTAAGAAACTGTGCTTAAAATAACAAAGTTAAAGTTCACCATCTGTGCTATTCTGCTAGAGAAAGTTAAAAGACCAACAATCAGCATCTACTTCTTGGCTTGTATTTTACGTATGTGTCCTGCATTCATTTTATGCAATGAAGCTATAGGAAGACAAATCACCAAGGACTCCTGATTATTTATTAGGACATCTGTATCACTCCATTACAGAAATAATTCCTTAACAAAATAGTTAGCAGCATTTCTAGAAGTGGAAGAAGTATCTTTTGTATAATTTCTCAGTTAAGGACCTCTAGTGATTTTGATCAGTTTGGCAGCCAGCCTCTCAACCAGTTACATGGTTTTATCTTCCTAAAGCCCACACAAATTGACATTTGGAGGACATTTCCTTGTTTTCATGGATAAAATTACTGTGTGGTGTTTATGCACTATTTAAAAACAAAAGCAAAAATTAGCTCCACGCTTCCTGCAAAATATTAATGGATGAATACACAGGTCTCTCCTGCTGCACATAATTGCTTCAGACTTCTCAAGGAAATGGAAATCTCGATTTTTCAATCTTTTTAAATGTCAGTGTGCATTTCTCCCTCCCCCTCTTTCCCTGCCTCCACAAGACTCCTTTTTCCATACTAGTTTATGCCCTAATAAGAAAACCGGGCATACAAGGGAAGACAGAGATGACAGAGTATCAAAATGCACAATCCCCCTCTTTGTTAGCCTTGCAGAAAGACTTCAAAAAAAAAAAAAAAAAAGAAACAGGATGAAGATTGAAGACAATAGAAGGACCTTTATAAACAGAGACCAGAGCAGAAAGATGCAAGAAATCTAATGAAATCTTTAAGATGGATCAGCAGAGTAAATAAAATACACTTTGGCATATTTCTTTTATCCACAAAGTTCCACAGCGCACAGCCAAAATTAAGGATACTCATGACATACATCCAGAAACCCAGTCATCTCAGAACTCAACAAGCAGCAATTTCAGCAGACAATTTCCTCCTTCTCCCACTCATATTCAATCACAATTATAGCCCCTCTGCATCAGCCCATTTCCCTCATTCTTTCCAACTAAACAAACCTTCAAACAGGGACTACATATTCTGTAGGTTCACAGGATACACTAACCCCTCATCTCAGTTTCTTCATGTTTTCTATGTGTGCCCTGGAATGCTTCAGCCTCTCAGTTATGTAAAGAGTGGTCAGTATTTTAATTGATTCTGCCCTTACCCAAGAGCATCTCTGATTGGGGTAACAGCATTGAGCACTGCGAATGGGGAACAGGGGAAAAAAAAAGTTCATTCATGAATTCATCTATTTCTGCCTGGTTGAGGTCAAACATGTCATGGAGATGACTCTTGTCCCTGCTCAAACATCTGTGCTACTGGAAGTAGAGCTTCCTTTAACAACTCACTTACAGAAGTGCCAAGAGCTCTTGGCCAGGCAGTAAGGTTTAATTTCATTTCTCCATTTGTATTTTTGTTCTAGGAAACAAAAACAGAAATGTAAAGCATGCTGACAGAAGAAAACAACCCCACAATTCTAGAAAGCCCTGCTATTTCCCTGCCAGGCCAAAACACCTGCTCCTACTAATGACAGCTTTATGCTTATATACACCTGCCATCCAGAAGGGCTCCAGAGCACTTTGCAGCCTGATTTATACGTGCACAAATCATTAAAACCACCAAAATTAAGGCACTGCTGGTGTGAGATGTATCCAACTGTTTTAACTGCACACAGCCATGCAACAGCTCAGGACATGAACTAAGAGACGCTACCATATCCAACCAAAGCTACAGGGGAATGTTAGGTAGAGAGAACATCATCACCCAATCTGGATTTTGGCCAGCCGCTTCTTCAAATATTTGCATGTGGAAAGACCTAGGATCTTTATAAAAGACATGCAGCGCAACCTTCAGTTTTATAAATGATTCAGAAGGCAATATACACTGCCTATATCTAAAATCCTCCTTTAGCAGGCCCTCCCTGCAGTAATTACTGTTTATGTCTTAAGTTCAGAAGCTCACGGTATCAGACAGTAGTTTTGGAAACATCCTGTGGTCAAAGCCCTTGATCTAGCAGAGAGAGTAAACTAATAACGTATGGCAATAAATGTAGAGGATTACAAAAAAAAATTCCTTTACAAAACACATGTGCACATGAGTGGATCAGTCCACACACACACACACACAAAGCCAAACGAACTGCATTGACCAACTGATCCTGAAACAGCTAGGAAAAGGGAGTAAAGGAGCTGACACACTGATAACCTGAGGAGGAGAGATAGCATTGCCTTCTAAAACTCTCCTTGCATGGACAAGGCCAAATTAACAGTTGCAAAGTCAATGAAATGGAATGGAATAGGTGTCACCGCACATACCGAGAAAGCAAAAAGGCTTTGGAGAACAGGTTAAAAAGATTATGAAACCTGGCACCCAAAACCTGCCAAGATATATTTAACAGTTTGGGCGCAAATTTTCAGTCTTAAATATGCAGAATATGCAGAGAGTAACATTTTGGAAATGGAAATGTGCTCAGCAGCTAATTTCATCATAATATTATCAGCAAAACATCAGAGATAATAATCTGTTTCTTTAAGGTCATTCAGAAATAAAAAAGTCAAGATGAGGACATCAGGGCATCTTTTACTACAACCTCCTCCAAAGGTGTCCTTACTCAAAAGTAGCTTTATCATAATCCTAGAAACAATGAAAATACAATTCTCAAGACAAGCCTGAAATGCAACACGACTGTTTTAAACTTTCAGACACATCTACCTCTGAATGCAGCAGAGGCTGGTCTGGAGAAAAGAAGGCTGAGGGGAAATGTTATTGTTCTCTACAACTACCTGAAAGGACTGAAAGGAGAATGCAGCCTGGCAGGCAATAGTTTCTTCTCTGAAGTAACACGTGAAAGGATGAGAAGAAATGGTCTCAAGTTGTGCTAGGAAAAATTTCTTCACTGAAACAGTTGTCAAGAATTGGACCAGGCGGCCCAAGGAAGCGGTGAAGTCACCATCCCTGGAGGTATTTAAAACACCGAAATGCAGCACTTATAGACATAGTTGGCAGACTTGGCAGTGTTGGGTTTACAGTTGAAGTCAATTATCTTAAAGGTCTTTTCCAACCTAAATGATACTATGAATCATCCTGACAATACAATTGCATATTCATACTTTTCAAAATAAATGTTTCTCCCTCTGATTTTTGTGCAGTGCTCCCCAAAATAACAAAATAGTTTATTTTGAAGTTGCAGGTAAATGCAGAAAGAACTGTTAACAACAGAGGGTTAAAAAAAAGTCAGCCTAAAACCATTGAAAACTAAAAACATATCTGTCTGAATTGAAGAGTTTCTAGATATATAAATGGGAATGGGAAGCATAAGTCTGTGTTTCATTTTCCTTTACCTAAAACCAGCATAATTCTCAAATACTTTATCACAACAAAGTTGCAAGGGTATACCAGAATTATTAAATTATTTAAGATAATGAGTGGAAAGGTGTTTCTAACTGAAATAAATGACAACTGTTGTGGTTTGAACTAAAGTAGAGTCAGTTTTGTGACTTTAACGTGGTCTCACCTGAATAACTTCATTTTCTGAAAGCAAAGTGCATGTTTCTCAGACAGTTTCTCTCTAGAAGTAATAACAGAGGGTACTGGTATGCAGAAAAAACAATGCTTTGTACTTATTCCTACAGTAACCAAGGTCATTCTTGAGCTGGCTAAAAAGGGCTGCACCTGTAAGGAGAGGCAGACAGGACAGATGACCCTAAACTGACTAGCTGAGTATTCCATCCCATACATGTCATACTTAGAGCAAAATGAGAGATCACAAAGTTGTCGTTCCTATCCCATGATGGCCAGCATCTAGTGTGGTCCTTGTCTGTCTGATTGTTCCTGATCTGGGATCCGTGTGTACCTGAATTCAGCCCGAGTCCAGCTCCCTCCTAGTGGCAGACCCATTCTGCTCTACCATATCTGTAGTGACATATAGTCAGCGAGGGGTAGGGTAGGGTACAATCTCATATTTGTATATATTACTTTCCAATTACTTTCATTATTATTATTATCATCATTATCATTACATTAAAACTGTAGTTTTAGTTTCCAATTTGCGAGGTTTTTTCCTCTCATTTTTCTTTCTCCTTTTCATGGGAGTGGGAGGGAATTTAGAGCCCAACTGCACAGTTTTAGCAGCTGAAATTAGCCATGCCAAGGCTAAACCATGACACGCAATGAAAAAAAAAGAAAAAACTTAATATAAACACTTTTACATCAAGCATCAAACAATAAGCTAAACTAAGCTGTATATCCAGCTGTTAGTAATGTATGTTTCCACCCTTTTATAACATGGGTTATCAACATTAGCATTGCAGAAGAACCATCAGCCTTTATCAAGGTTATCACAATGTATTTCCATTTTCTTCCAGAAATAATTATGCTACACCTTTGCACCTTCAGGCAAGTTGTTGCAAACCCTCTAGAAAACTCCTGAGTCTGCAGAACCATGCAAGCTTCCCTGCTGCTGGCGCACACAGTTACTGTTTTTGGTCCAAAAAAATGACGATATTATGGAAAGTACCTAACACTGCTCTCTCCTTTCCAAGAAATGATAGTAGAATACAAAGAAACAGGTAAGTCAAACACCCTATAGGAACACTGCTGTAGTACTTAAAAAAACCCCAACCCTGCCCCTTCCCCCAAAAGGATAAACTCACTGTTTTGGAAATTAAAACATTTAAGAATGCAAAAAGTATAACAGTACATGTGACTACGTTATTCCAGTTTTGCCACCCAGTCAAGAATAAAGACTTTTTATGAAAATCAAATGCCACAGTGGTACAAGAGAAATGCATAGAGTGCACAAGCCTCAAGGCTATTTTTCCCATCTAGGACACTGGTACCAATAGTGGTTCAGCCACAAACAGAACAGCACATTCTCTAGGAATCCTCTGCAGGAGCACAGCACTGTTTGAAAAATACAGGCAGATTTTCCACCATTCCAATGAAGATTCACCTCAAGACAATCCTACCTTCTACCACAAAAATAAAAGCTACAGATCTACAGATGAAACAAAGTAATACACAGCAGTTTAACCTTTAGCAAGCTAAGTAACATCTCCTTCAGTCGCTATCTTTATCATCATTTTCAAAGCAGTTGACACAGTTTTTGGTGAAAAAACACACACACACAAAGAAACCCCTTTACACTTGTGTTTTCTCAAACCTGAAAGTCATGCACACTCGTTATATGCAGTGTCCCATTAGGATGACTGGGGAAATAATGGACTATTTGAAAATAGGTTATTGAAGGACAGGTCACCCGAAGACAGAAAGCCAATGTACTCTCCTGGAGGTAAAAGACACTTACCTCGTTTGTGAAGCCACCCTTCCTTCACTATTGCTACTTCATTCATAATTGCAGGAACGTCTCTTGAAAAACCAGTTTACACCAAAAGATCACTCTGTTGAAATTCCTGAACTCCCGCAGAAGGCTCCACAAAAGGGATGAGGTTTTTCTTTCCGTTTTTCGCCTTCTCAGCTATTTCTAAAAGGATCAAGAGAAGAGTGCACCATCATTTTGAAGCATATCACATATAGGGGATACAACAGGGAGCAGCCTTCATTGCTGGGTTGTTTGTTTGGGGTTGTTGGTTTTTTTTAATTATTATTACAAATCCTAAATGAAGGCTTTGTCCTTCACAAAGATTTTTGTATCTTAGTGAGTGGAAGTGCCAAAATACATGCTTGCTCAAGTCCTGCTTCTTCACCAAGCGTATCTATCACGGGCAGACCCACATCACCAGACACCGTCTGGATTAGAGGCAGATGCCAGACCTTGCCCAGTAGACCTCCATCTCTCCAACAACACTTCACTCTTCATAACAATAAAAATCCTAGGACTTCATGAAGTCTAGGTTTAAATATTACCTGGTAAAAAGACTTCCAGAACATGTTTTGGAAGGTTTCTTTACAGCCTGATGTGTAGCAATCTACAAACTAACACACAGTGCATCTTAGAGACATACCTCTACAAGTTAAAATTCCTAATACTCTTCTTCAAACGATCATAGCATCAGCCTGTTAATCCCACTCAGATCTCCTTGACTACCCCGAAAAGTGATTTTTCTACTTCTGATATTTATAACTCCAACCTCTCCTAGGGGCATACAAAGAATCCCAGATAAGCTCACGTACGTTTCCATTATCCTAAATCAGTCGTTTTAGCACCCTGATCAATTTTATTGCTCTTCCCTGAACACACTGCAGCTTGTGGTTGTCTTTCTTGCAATGAATTACACCTAAGTACAACTTTGGATTTCTACCCCTCTGCTTTATGAGATGAAGTCCCTATCTAAATAGCTCAAAATTGTCATTTGTTATTGAAGACATGTCTAACTTATGGCTTAGCACCACAGAAATGTTCTGTGCATTTCTCTCCCCAAGTGAATGTAATCTCTTCCCAAATGCATTAGCTTTTATTATTTTTCTAAATTGAATCTGATTATTTTTCTGCTTGTGGCATAAATGTTTTCTGTTTGTTTTTCTTTAATGACTTCTGTGCTCTCTGAAGTGTCCATAGTGCCATTCAATTTGGCATAACTTGCATGATCAAAAAACATAATTGGGGACAAATTCCCAGCAATAACCAAGAAGTGTAATAAAACAGAACCCAGCAGCATTTGCAACTCCCTGCCAAAGACCTGGTTTTTACTGGAGTCTCTCTCTAACCACAGGGACATCACTTTCCCACCTAACAAATACATACAATCTCTACATGCATTTGGCACATGTGCATCAGTTATTTCTGCACATGCAGGTGACAGCCATCCATCAGAAACTAGATTAAAAAGCAACTAATTGCCCAGAACTCAGTAAGACACAGCCATGGATGGAAGAATGGGCAATCAAAATTCATCCATCCTACAACAGAAACTCCCGTGGGAATAGAGGGCTCTGTACTATATATCACTGCTGTTCTGAAACAGGCAGACTCCAAAGCAAGGAGGTCACATTTGAAGAAGTTCCATCACTGCAAGCAGAAATGGACTGGGAGAAAGGAGGTCACTCTCCTGATACTTCACCTATGAACTTTCACTGTTTATCTCCACGTCCCAGCTTTTCCAGTAACACTGCATTTTCTAGTCTTTTCCCCAGAAACAAGGTGGTTTTTTTTAACAAGTTACCAATCTACTATATGTTACTCCTTATAATTACCAACTCCAAGGAAGAGATAAGATGTTTGCCTGAGGGAGGGAAAACACAAAAATGACATTTGAACAAAAGAGATATAAGAATTCTTCAATTTCACAAACAAATACAAGAACACCATGTGCTGCAGAACAGAGACAACACACAGCTACCCAAGTTATCTTGGAACAAACTCCTTGAGCTCCAGAACAATTAGGATAGAACCTAACAACCATGACAGGCTTTCGTTCCCCTTTTACAACTGCAGGCACAAGAGCCAAGCAAGTTAGACTGACTTGTTGATATTAAGAGGAGACTAGACCTCGTTTAGGTGCTTCATTTAAGCATCTAGCAATTTGCAAAAGTGTTGAACAAAACCCATAAGATTATCACAGCTTACGTCTGGAAATGCAACACCCAGGTGTGAAAGTTAACGCTTCTGACCTGACATTGTGCCAGAGCAGAACATGGGGACTGTGTAACCTACCTCTGCATCTTGAATTCAACAACTTAGCTGCACTGAGCGTTCAACATCCTTTTCAATACCTGTATGTAAAAAAAAGGAAGCTACAAGCCAACCTACTCTGCAGGAAGGACAATCCTACTATTAAAGCCAGCAAAAAGCATCAAGACCCAAAATTCTGCAACTTGCAGCTAACTTACTCCAGGTTTTTCTGGGTTAACACTTGGCAACCTCCTGCTTGTCATCAGCCAAACTGTCACTGCATTATCTGAATCTGAGACAATACAGCCCAAGAAGGCAGATCAAAAAAAGAAATACAAAGTTCAGAGGAACTTTTTTTCCTACTCTGCAGTGCCCAGAAAGTTTGGACTGCCTTTTCTCTACATTTTCTACTGAAGAAACAGTCCCCACCTGCTACTACAGCCTTGCTATCAGGGATGTGTCTTTACCTGCCCGTCTCCTTCAAGGGTGGTGAAGAGAGTATTATAATGGAGAAGATTTGAGTAGCACAGCACAAGGAAGAGGGAAAACGCTAAGCATTACCTGACATCAGCCTGCAGTGTGGGCTCCACCTTGGTCCCTCAGTCAACTATGCCAGTGCACTTATTAGATAAGGGGGGACTTAATTTTTCTTCACAGCGTCAAGAGCTGGGAATCCCTTCTCACTGTCCAACAAGATGCTCAAAGTCACAGGTCCAACAGAAGCAAACCCATTCCATCTGGTATATTTTAAAACACACATTCAAGCTGTGCCTAATATATCTATTCTAGTAAAAGACGCTATTGAAGACAGTGGCAGCAAGTAAGAGTAATTTCTCGGAATAGAACAACCAGTTAACTACAGGTCAATGTACTACTGAAGATGTGTAAACGAGAGAAAGTTCCTTTTCCATTAAATCCTTAGAGGGGAAAAAAAAAAGAAAAAGGAATGATTACAGTCTTTATTTATGACCATCTAGGAATGGTTCCCAGTGAACAGAGGGCATCTGAGGTAAGTATGACCTGGCTGCTCCAGCCTGTGTCTGCACATGACTGAATACTGTCAAAAGCTGAACAACTCTGTCTTTCTCTTAGCCTTCTGTTTGCTTGGTTTTCAATATGCATTTCTGCAATACGTTTTTCAAAATCAAAGTATTCCTCAAGTGGCTGAAATGCAGTAAATAATGAATGGCATGACATCAGCATCATATCACAGTGACGCTGGTTTTACGCATACATTAATTCCTTAAAGGTTATTAACTTCTTAATAAATAATTAAATAACTCGCTTCCCTAGGCACTGCAGCAAAACCTGCTTTAAGGAGTCAGTCAAATCAACCATCCAACAGAAGGTAGAGCAGAACCAGCCTTTTTGTATTTGTGAGTCATGTCAGAACTCCTTCTCTCATTCTCTTCTGCTAATTATGCTCACCTTCTTTTGTTACTACAAGATCAAGAGGCGAATCTGCCCTCCTAGCTCTCTTTCCAAGATTAAATTTTATATTCATTCCTATTCACACCCTAAAGCAGAGCAGGAAGAAAAGGAAGTCTTCCATAACACTGAGGCTTCTGAAAAATAAACTTACAGGGTGCAGGAGCATCTCTGGTAACTACCTCATTTATGTGCCAGAGTTAGCAAGAGACTGAAGATTATCAGACCCATCGACCTCTGTCCTGCCACTGCCTCACCTGGCATGTTACACTGTGTCCAGGCTGTACAAGTTGGCCCAGATCAGAAAGCAGGCTACAGCAAAGCATGCTCCTGGACTAACACTTTGCCCATCACACCACCTGTTACTGCCTGCTAACTTAGCGTAGCACAGTCCTGATGCTCCCAGGACACCCTGAGCCCTAAAACAGCACATATCCTTACATGTTCTTATAAGGTACAACAGCAATACCAGGCAAAAAAAGGGTCCTGCCACCCCTGTTTGCCCACACAACACTATCACCAGAGCACAGGAGACAGGAACTGGAAAAGGGCAGAGGGGTGCATGTTTGGGCCTATTATGTAGGATATCATGAGCAACCTGAACTGTCTTCCCAGAGCAGATCATAGATCCCAGCATAAGGTCACAGATGACAGTCAACTGGACCTGAACAGCACAGAAACAACAAAGCTGGGCTCCAGCCCGTGTTTCAAGTAGAGCATACAGATAGGTGTCCCCACCAGGCTTTGACCAGGGAAATACATCTCCTGCATTATGCAAGCCTGCCTTGGGTGTTCTGCGGGAGCAGCAGCAGCAGCTTCACCACGCTCAGGGCCCTCTAAGCACACAGCAGTAGCTTCGCACCGCGACCCAGTTACCAAATCTGGGCAGACAGCTTTCAAGAAAGCTTAGAAGGACCAGTTTGTTCTAGCCTCTTCACTTACTTTACAAAAACATATCGTGGGCCACCAGTTAGTATTTGCTACTATATGCTCCCTGTCGAGTGACACCACCACTGAACTGGTATTTCATGGCAGCACGTGCAGCTCATCACAAGGTTCAGAAAGGCTTCTCTAAGAGCTACAGGAAAAATGGTAAGCGGAGAATAAAAATCTCTAAAGCTGCATCCACTTTTATTTCACTCTGTTAGCTTAACCTAGGTTTACAAAACAGTAATTTGAAATGCTTGTGCTCTCGTGTCTTTGCTGATCAATACACAGGAGGTTAGTATTGCTCAGGTGAAGGGCCAGAGTTACAACACCCAGTTGTTCATGCTGCAACGACGACTACAGTTCGATAGGACAAACTAAGCTGAGTATTTCAAAACAGTGATGGCAGCAAAGAGACTTCTTCATACCCCCTCTGTCAAAGACACAGGCCAGACAAAATCCTCTTTATGTTCCCTAACAAGAACAAGTTTATGCTCACATAATTTGAGAACTGCGCTGCTCACAACTTCTGTACCAACTTTAAATGTGTTTAAGAGAATTCCATCTTAAAGTATTTAAAACAGAAGTTTTGTTCCATTTGCCAACAAATCAAGTCATTTGTGAACCTATTTAATTCTTAATGTAATCACTTACAAGACATTTTTATAAGCCAGCAAGTGAATGCTGGAGGTACAAGTTACTTGCAGACATTGGATCGATTCTTAAATTTGATTTACTACTACATTCTATAAACATCACACACAACAAAAACTCTCTTATTTAAAAAAAAAAATCAAAAAGTAGTTCCACAGTGTCTTTAAATCTATTAACTCAGACAAATGTTGTGGCTGTCATCAGGAAATTAACTACTACATAAAAGTAATTACTAGTCATGCAGTATGTCACATTTATTTACCTGTAAACAAATATTCTTCTGAATTAAGTGTTAGTAACTCCCCTTTACAACTGTATTTTTAAATGTACATCCCTCCTGTGGTACAAATAAAACAAAGAACAGCAAATCAGAGATTTGCTTCTCATATGTTAGAGGCAGTAGGAAAACAAAGCAAAAAAGAAAAACAGTTAAATGCTTTCCCCACGGGGGTGGGAGGACAGGGGGAATACCCATAAGGTGCAAGCTGCATTAGCATCAGTGTCAGTAAAATAAATAAAGTCTCAGCACATTAGTGTATCTGATTATAATTATGTCCTGACAAAGAAACAAGCAAAAGTCCTAGAAGTCTCCCAGAACATTTGGGCAACTGCAGGGGAGGATGGGGGGGCAGGGGGATCTGCAGACAGCTCCCTACAGCTCTGCAAAACAGCACTGCAACAACAACAACAA
>WAAB01025937.1:96862-127083 GCA_013389865.1 Piaya cayana
TCCGCGCCGCCCCCCCCCCCCCCGCCCCCAGGACACGGGGGGATCGTGGAGTCGTGGAGGCGTAGAGTCATGGAATGGTTTGGGTTGAGAAGGGGCGGTGAAGCCCTTCCAGTTCCACCCAGTTCCACCAGACTGCCCAAGGCCCCATCCAGCCTGGCCTTGAACACCTCCAGGGATGGGGCTTCCACAGCTTCCCCTGGGTAACCCGTGTCAGGGCCTCACCACCCTCACAGGAAAAAATGGTCTTCCTAATATCTAATCTGAATCTCCCGTCCTTCAGCTTAAAACGATTCCCCCTTGGTCCTGCCACTGCACTTCCTGATAAAGATCCCCTCCCCAGCTTTCCTGTAGCCCCCTTTAAGTACTGAAAGGTGCCCTAAAGGTCTCCTCAGAGCCTTCTCTGCGGAGCCTGTGCAGTGCCTCACCACCCTCACATTAAAATATTTCTTCCTAGTATGTAATCTAAATCTCCTCTCTTTCAGTTTAAAAGCATTACCCTTTCTCCTGTCATTACCTAGGGACAATGGGTATAAACTGGAGAGGGGCAGATTTAGAGTAGACGTAAGGAAGGATTTCTTCACCGTGAGAGTGATGAGGCACTGGCATAGGTTGCCCAGGGAAGCTGTGGCTGCCCCATCCCTGGAGGTGTTCAAGGCCAGGTTGGATGGGGCCTTTGGCAACCTGACCTATTGGGAGGTGTCCATGGCAGGGGGGTTGGAATTGGATGGGCTTTAAGGTCCTTTCCAACCCAACCAATTCTTTGATTACACTCCCTGATAAAGAGTCCCTCCACAGCTTTCCTGTCACCCCCTTCAAGTGCTGGAAGCTGCTCTAAGGATCCCCTCTGAGCCTTCTCTCCTCCAGGCTGAAAAACCCCAATTATCTCAGCCTGTCCTCCTATGGGAGGTGCTCCAGCACTCTGATCATCTTTGTGGCCATCCTCTGGACTCACTCTAACAGATCCATGTTCTCCACAACTTGCCTGGGCAACCTGTTCCAGTGTCTCACCACCCTCCCTCATAATGAAGAATTTCTTCCTGATGTTTTATCTAAATCTTACCCCCTCCAACTTAAAGCCATTCCCCCTCGTCCTATCACTACATGCCCTTGTATAACGTCCCTTCCCAGCTTTGTTGTTTGTCCCTTCCAGGTACAATCTATCTCAAAAACCAAAGGCCAGACCCTGCCGTCAGGGAGAGAGCCAGGCAACCGTTGGCATTTCAGCCTCTGGGAGTCCCAGGCCCCCCAGAATCCCTTGGGATGCCACCAGCTTCCTCAAAAACATGGAGTGCCAGTCTGCTTACCCTGCATTTTCCCTTGTGAAATACCAATTGATTCAATAATTTGGCATCATGGTACCATGGGGGATATCTCGGTATTAAGAGCAACCCTACAGAGAAGAACCTGGGGATGCTGGTAGATGAGAAGCTCAATATGAGCCGGCAATGTGCGCTCACAGCCCAGGAGCCAACCATATCCTGGCCTTCACTAAAAGAAGTGTGACCAGCAGGTCGAGGGAGGTGATTTTGCCCCTCTGTTCTAGTGAGACCTCACCTAGAGTGCTGTGTCCTTTTCTGGAATCCCCAATATAAGGATATGGAACTGGATGAGCTTTAAGATCCCTCAAGGACAAACCATTCTATGATTCTATGATCTCTTTTCACAGCAGGTGGGCTGCGAGGCCTGGAAAGGTTAAGCCATTCTCCAGGAACTAGCAGGATCTGGATGCTGTTCTTCCCATCACCTTGCTGTGCTCTAGACTGTGCTGCTCTGGCATCAGGAATGGCTCAAAGCATCACAAATTACTTTAACTATTCCTCACAGCATGGCAATGTTTTGTAAGACTTTTTAAGAACTGTTCTGCTCTGAAAAATGATGTTGTGGAAATGCCTTTGACAGATCTGTTATTTCTTCATCCTTCCAGTATCAAAATTTGCCGTCTTTGGTCAGTAAGGGGTTTTGCTGTTTTTCTAATTGACAGTGCCATAAGCACTAACTGGGCTGTAAGAACTAACTTGATTTCTTCAGAAATTTGTGATCACTGATAGTCATAGAATCGTACAATTATTAAAGTTGGAAATGACCTCTAAGATCATCAAGTTCAAGTTAGCCCAACACCACTGTGCCTACTAAACCATGTCCTGAAGTGCCACCTCTACACATTTTTTGAACACCAACTCCAGGGAACGAGACTCCACCGCTTCCCTGGGCAGCCTGTTCCATTGCCTGACTGCTTGCATTTCTGAGGTCGTAAGATAGCTGGAATCTTGAAAACAGCACATCTCCCCCCAGCTTTACATTGTTAATAATGTAAAGGTGCATAAAATGTATCTACAGTAGTAAAGCCAGGGAATACGACTCTGCATTCACAGTGGTAGCAAACCTATTTGATATAAGAAGTGGCTTTTCTACCACATCCTTTGAATGATTGTACACATTTAGTGAAATTCACTCTTCTCTACCATTCTGATCAACTAGGTCTGTCTAGTACTGTATCTGTCACAAGAGTTTCAGAGTGTATAATGGATCGCTGGGTTTTGGGTACACCCATGTACTATAGGAGCCAACAATGAGACAGAGGAGGAAAGGCTTCACTCTTCTTTATGGTGGAGAGAGAAAGAACAAGACTTCCTTTCCCAGCAAGGAACAGACCAGTTCCTCCTGGCAGAGCTGCTACACCAGTGCCGTATTTTCTGTGGTTCTCCTTTAGACTTACTAGGGTGTATTTCAGCACAGTTTTAAAAGTGTACCATCTAGGCAGCTTTGCAGACCTCATGGTCCAGGCCGTTACCTGCTTTAGGGTCAGATCCTCATCTGCTGCAGTAAGTGGAAAGATTTTTGTTGATATCAGGGCAGAATGGAATGGTTATGAAACCTTTTTAAGGTGCAAAGGTGATGGAAAGGAACGATCTGGGTTTGTGATCACGTTTCGACCTACTGTGCATTATGTACAGAATATTTAATATAGGTTAAAATGTAGGTAGGCATTACAGATATGTTGAATTAATCATCAGTGTGCAAAGCTTGCAGGCAACTCAGAGGACTTACATCAAACTTAACAGAAAAGAGAAGAAAAATCATTTATGAAATAATTTTGAGTCTACAGCCTGCAGTTACAGCTAGCAATAAAGAATATGTGCAAGTCCAGGAGTTCAGTGACTGTAGGACTCTTGGGTCCAGGCAGGGGAATCTGTGGGAATAGATCTGATTGCAGAAGAGCTTTCTCACCTTCCTGCAAAACCCTGTCCTGATTGATAAGCTCCCAGGCTGCATGGTGAGCAAGGTCATTAGGACTTCCCCCTGCAAATGAAGTAGCAATTTAAAAAATAAGGTCATACAGTAAACAGTTTTCTGTCCTGAAGAGAAGAAAATAAACCTCTGTTGTTTGCTAGAAAGGAAATACAATTAAAAAACCAAAAATTTCAACACAAATACATTGTTTAGATTTGTCGACTGTTGATCTACCATGATGAAAGACAGGCCCAAACTAGAAAGTTTCCATCCCTATCTGTATCTGACATTCCCCAAATTTAAGGGGGGAAGTGTGATTCAGAGTCTGAAGTAAGGTCTTATCTCTCAAACGCAGCAAAGTACTGTGGATAAATATACCCAGGTAAAGTAGGAAGTGCCTTGTCCGCAAAAACAAGAATGACTTTGTATCAACAATGAACAAAAGCAGTTTTTTTTTTTATTCGAGAACAATGAAATCACTCAAGAATTGTTGTAAATTAAAACAATGTGGGTTTTATCATTCAGTTATCATCAATGGGATTATAGTCTCTAAACCCTAATTTTCAGGGAAGTCCCTAGATTTCCCTCAGCATTTCCTCAAATTTCACATCTGTTGAGTCTAGTTTATTAAGTGCTTGAGGATAAGGTACATCAACTGTTCCTTGGTATTAAATTACCCCAAAATACTGAATGTGGGGGTCAGTGGCAAAGAATGGTTGATTGATAGGCAGTGTTATCAATACCACACCAGAAAAGCAGGCACTCCAGTTCACACGTGTTTTTCATACATTCATAGGTAACATATAATTTGATGTAACTTTTAAAAGTTATTTTAAGTATTGAAATTTTGCAGTTTTAGGTAAAGATGTGTTTTATCCAGTCAGGCATAAGAAAGGCTACCATAGATGACGAATTATTGAGTTAATCCTCAGTAGAACAAGTTCTGTTCCATAACTGCAAGTAACAATAGCACCTTTATGGATAAATAGTGAATCTGTTCCTCCCCCTTAAAAGGTGGGCTGTACCAAAAGGCACTCAAAGGGAGATACTATAGGACATCCGCTTGGAATTACAGAGCCAGTACTTCAGTCTCGTCTTTTAAACAAACAGCTCAAGTTTGGTCTCAGGCAAACATCTAGCTCAATAAAGATGTGAATTAAAAGTGCATTTCATGGTGCTAAATATAATAAACGTAGCTGTGCTTCTAAAATGGAAGGAATCTGATGTTTGAAGGTACATTTCTGAATAACAAGGCAACAGCAGGATTGTAGTTTTACTTTTTAGAAATCCATCTTGTGAATAAATAAAGGTATGTTTCTATTTGTACTTCTCTGATGAATTTCCTACAAGACTAAGTGTCAGATAAACTGGTAACATGAAAAGCAAAATGCCTGTTTGCTGGAGCATTTTGGGCACTTCTTCCAAGTGGCTCACTAAAAGCCCTGGGAGAGGTCAAACAGGAGACTTAGGCTGGGTTTCCAGCCAGTGTTCCTGGTCACCAGGGTGCTAAAGCTGGACAGCCCTGGGGCAGCAGTGTTCTTTCACCAGGATTGTTTCATAGTCAAAGCAAGGAGCTTTTCTGTCAGAGTCATGAATGTTGTTGACAATCTCTGAAGTGAGAGATGTACAGTCATCTTCACCAGGAGTAATGATAGCTGTGACATGGGGCAGAAAACACACTATGGGGAATTTGGTAGATAAACAGGAGCCAAATTGGTTTGGGTAGAAAATGTCCTGGGTAGATGTAGAACATACAAGAACTAGGAAATACATCAGTTCTGTCCCACACACCACTGCAGTTGCTTTTGTTGTTACAGTAATAACCACAAGTCCCAGTCTGGACCAGGCACCATTAGGTGCTGTAGAGACACACTTGAAGTCACAGGCTTTGATCTGAAGGGACTGAAGTCTGCTTCAAACCCCTGCTTTTCCCTCGTGCTCATAAAGTAACATGTTATGATTTCTTAGTTCTGGGAAGAGACCTGAAAATGCTGCAGTTCCAATGATCTGTGTGAGGAAACATCATGGTCTTAACTACAGTCAGAAAGGCAAATCTTCTGAGACTGAGATACTGAAGTTATAGACACACATTAGAAGAAGAGGAACCTTCAGGTTCATGTTGCTTTCCCAGCTCTCACACATCCAACACTGACTGCTCTACACCTAAAATTACAGAGTTAAACACAACATGGTCGTATTAACTTTGGTGCAACATCACTGGCTGATCACCTCTGCAGACTCCCACATGGTAGCATGGAAGGAGCAAGAACCTGCACTGCTGGTCATGGACACAAGCATAGCAGTGGGTTCTTGGAGCTCAGCTTCTGGCTGCTCAAGGTGAGCAGGTCAGTCTGCCTCATGACATCTGCAGTTTCCTTGAGATCAAGGCCTGAAATTGAGCTGTTAAAGTTTTAGGCATTATGGTGGCAGGGGCTTGTTAGTTCCTTTAAAATGTATATATGCGTTTCATTTATCCAGTGGACTGGCAGGGGTTTTTAGTATTTGTATATTAATGCAAGAAGAGAAGAGATCGCTTTTAATTTCTTCAGTGTGTTTTTAATGGCTTCTGTATGCATGTGAAAATTGGCTACCTTTTGACTTACCTCCTCAAATTTGTATAGTTTGGAAACTTTTAAGAGGAGAAGTGACTATTTCAGCATCATTCTAGCCTGATCCTCTGGCTACGGCAGCCATAAAATTGCACTTATTGATGTCTGCATCTGTATTCACTGCTCATAGGTAAAAGAGATGGCACTACCATGAATAAAAGCAGGATAAATTTGTATCTTTGGTGCTTTCTTTACTTCAGAGCCCTGCTGCGTCCTCATTTCTGCAGTCATGCTGATCAGACAACTACCAAAAAAGCAAAGGCTTACGGAGCAGCAAGAGAGATGAATTTCTGCTGTATTTATAATACAAGAAGTCCTATGAGAGGAGAGCCCCACTAATAATTTATATATTATATACATATTTTTATATATAAAGGTTTTGTTGTTGGTTTTTTTCTGCTATAGCATGTCTCCCCTGTGGTCCTTTGATGTCTAGTCAGGTTTGTGCTCATACTACCTCTTGCCCTCAGTGAAATCACAGAGGTCTCCTTTTCTGCCTAACTTCTTATTGTCACAAGCATTTGAGTGCTTTTACTAGCCTTTGGCTGTATCAATGTTGGTTTTGTCATTCATGCCTACAGACAGGTTTGTGGCTGTTGCACCCTGTGGCCAGAGTGAGCAATGTCCATCCTGTTTTGAGGAGCAGGTCTCCTTTCCAAGCCTGAACCCTCTTCCTTTCCTAGCTGCATGGTTCCCATGGGCAACAAGCCAAGATGCACTTAGAATCATAAAATCACCAGGTTGGAAAAGACCCATCAGATCATAGAGTCCAACAATTCCTATCAAATACTAAACCATGCCCCGCAGCACCTCGTCCATCCATCCCTTTAACACCTCCAGGGAAGGTGACTCAACCACCTCCCTGGGCAGCCTGTTGACATGAGCAACAGTGGCCCTAGCGGGGTGGTTTTCTGGAGGGATTCAATTGGTGTTGAGGACCCTGTCTCCACCATGAAGGTGTTTCAGTGAAGTGGGGGTGCTTTGGGCTAGCTGTGACAGGGTTCCTTGGGCTCCATGCCCAGTGGTGGCCAGAGTTCACATGGACTTGTCTGGAGGCTCTAACTGCTCTAGGTTCATGAAACCCCGTTCATGTACTCACAGACTGGTCCATGATACAAACTGAAGCACAGTGAAGTTTTATGAACAGGATTTTTGCTTCAAAAGCAAACTTCTGTATCAGACAACGTAATGTAGATGCAGGCATGAGCCACATCAGCTGATGGTATCCAGAATTTAAGAAGATATTAGGAAGAAGATGAAGTTTAAGAGGATACTTGGGATAAGAATCAGACATATGCACAAACACTGCAAAATCCAGGCTAAAAATCCCTTCTGTGCTGAGATAACAAGTACCTATTTGGTTGCTGTCCTCACCAAAGCCCTCCCCATATTTAGCACAGAACATCAGTTTTCTTGGAACTTAAGTTGTCAAACCCTGCCTGACCACTGAACTTCCCTTCCCAGCCTCGAACAGAATGGCTCTCGCCACAAAGAGCCTGTGCATAACAGGGCCATCTCCTCAGGGCCGTGCGAGGCAGGACCTACCTCTTGGCATGTCTGTGTCCAGTGCCAAGCACCATCTGTGCAAGAGCTTCTTAGTGCTTGTTTAACAGACACACTAAATATTAAAATAATGAAGGCAACTGTGAAAGAAATCAACCTGTTGACCTGCCTTATGATTTTCACTGCCCTCAGCCTTATCATTGGCATCCAGCTGGAGAAGTGGCTGCTCCTCAGCCAGATGCTTCTTGCCGGCCTGCAGGGAATCAGGCCCAGCGTACTAGCGTACTTTTCTGCCACATCCAGCCTGGCTCTTGTAAGTGTTCCTGCTGCAGCCCCGGAGCCTGCCAGGACAGGCTGGAAGTTGTAGAAAATGATGTCATCAAATGGGCAGGGCTTCTTCACCACCGATAACATCTCAGCAGATGTCCTCCAAACATATTCACAGTTCTTCCCATTATAGCATCTTTATTTTCCATTTACCTTTCACTGTCTCACCTTATAAGGTAGCTGAGAGGTTGCTCTCTACTAAAGACTATTCATGTAAAAAAAAACCAGAAAAGAGCTTTGCTGCGGTTGTTTTACATGTTTTTGATTTATTCCTGGGCAGGGAAATTTTGCAATTCAGTGAAACACCACTACTTGGATACTTCAAAGCATATAGATGCCAGAATCCCACTGAAAATGTTGTGATCTTCCCTTGTTCATTTACCCTCTTCCAAAATAAAACAAGGGATCAACAAAGTTGCTACACTGCAATACCTTGCGCAGGCACCCCTGTGATCCCATTACCTATAATCTGTTCCCCATAAATCCTGCAGATTTTACTCCCACCTGCTGCATCTCATCCCTATTTAGAAAATCGGATCTACCCCAGGGTACCCTTCTGGACATGTGGAGTTCTACTGAAATCAGCAGGGACCTGTTTAAGGACATGCCTGCTGAGAGTATCTGTTATTCTATATTTACACAGTACCCAGTATAATAGGACATGAAACCCGATTAAAACCTCCAAACACTACTGCTGTGGAAATCAGTCTTGTTATTGACTGATGACTCAACATGTCTGAATTTAGATGGAAGAGGGCTACTTTCAATTCCCAATTCTTTTATAGACTCTCTGCACAACCTAGCCAAGTCATTTAATCTCCACGCCTCAGACACTCCTGTATTTAATGCCGAGAAAGTAAAACATTGATTAATTCCCTTCCCCCAGCCCCTTCTCTGACTTTCGATTATAGGTTCTTTGGGGCAGACGATGCCTCTTGCAAGGTGCCATGACACTGCACAGCACCAGGGAGCTCTGGCAATCCTGTAAATGATAAAATAACAATCATGTTCAATAGCACAGAAGCAGCTGCGATTGCCCTAATATTTGTCCTCACAGAGTCATTTTTAAATTGAAAGCACACCTGGGACAATTCAGTTCCAGAAGAGGCTCAACCTTATCCCGGGATGATGACAACCCCAGTGTAACTTGAGATACAGCGTTGCCTTTTGCAGAGTAAGAAAAGGTAAAATTAAGTACCACAGATTTTTTGCAAAACGTAAAGCAAGACGGATGGATGCAAAAGTTAAATAAAATACCGGCAACCACACAGCTTTCTCTCTTCATGAGAACAGATGTGGAAAGCTATTATTATAATTTGCAAATAATGTTACCCCCTTTATGTGTGTCATTGGAGCTTTTTAATGACAAGGCTTCAGCTAGAGTTTCTTACATAACACTGTTATTCTGCTATTATTTCAGATGTAGTTAGGTGATGGTTTTTCAAGTAAAGCTTTTATTAATAAACAGCCATCAGTTGCACAGCTAATTATCTCCTAAAAAACCCACAACTTTTTTAAATTGTGAAGGTATTTCCTAGGTTTGAATATTTGCCAAAAGTTAAGCCCAGGAACAAGCACATATCCCTGCAGGTATGCCATGCAATTTGCACAGATGACCATTATTAATACAAATCACTTCAATTAAAATTGTCACATGAGCCAACTAATAGTATGTTGATTGATAAACAAGACCTCGCTCTTTTTTTCAAGGCATTTGTTAATTACCTGCCTGTCACTGCAGCTGACCAGCAAGGATGCACTTTTGTTCTAGGAACGTTTTGGCTTTTATGTGTATTACCTTTCACTGGTGATGGGCTGTACGCTGAAAATGACAGTGTTTTTGAGCCATGGGATATAAAATTTTGTGTCTACTTGCACCACACCTGGGATACAGTATGCATCAATTCATGCACAAAGAGTAAATATTATCTGCCATGTGCTGTTACAGTAAATTCTCACATTATTTGCTGACCGTGTGTTTTTCTCCTTCTCTCCTCTATCCCCCCCCTCCTCATCTGACAGCCCTGGCAGCATCCACACGCTCTGTAACAGCAAGCACACTGCGACACTGTTGCAGGGGTTCCCTACAGCAGAGCCTTCCCAGTGCCATTGATCAAGCTACAAGCACTAGTTAAGTAATGCAAGGTTGCACTAATTCCCTGACTCATCTTCTGTTCCTCCTGGAAATCTTAAGTGTGCTGGAAACCCAACTGCAGTCCTCTGACTGCAGCAGGATGAAGTAACTTTGATTGCTGAGTCACCACATTGACCCACACGCTTTAAATTTCTGTTAATTGTTTGCAATAGTCAAAAATGCTCATTGTAATCTTATTAGAGTCAAGGTACTAATTGCACATTCCCTGGAAATTTATTCAGCCCAGCTTTCAGTTTGGGGCTCAGATTCCCCAAATCACTATTTGCGTAATGTTTACAAAACCATGTTTCATTTTAAATAGCCTTGAATTATTATATTCTTGGGGTCCTTTTTTTATGCATATGCCATCTTAGAGCTAATCAGCATTCTGCTCTTGCATGTGCAACTGCTGAGAAAGTCAGATCTTAAAAGCCATAACTCCCCGACAATTTCTGCCCGTCAATAGCTCATACAAGCTGTTTGGGCGTAGTAAGTAGTGTGAAAGAAAACTCAAGAGCAAATTATTCTCAGGTACGGATTAAATCTGTTGCTTTGTAGCCACTGACACTTCTCCTTGCTCTACGTGATGAAGTCCTCCTCATTGTGTACTGCATGCTTTTACAAATGCCACTGTCCTTCTGAGTATGATACATATTTCTTCAACAGAAATCTGTGTTTTGCTACAGTGGCATCACTATGCAACACTTCTGATTATGTTTGCTAGGAGTTCCACTCCTTTAGATGTAAACTTTTTGTTCTGGTCAGTGATGTGACATGGAATGTATTTGATGTGTGTCTGACTGCAGAGACAAATGGAAGAGTAGAAACACCCGTGTGCTACAGTTTGTTTCTAGAATTGCTCTTGACCAGTCAGCATAAATGCATTGTGTCACTGTGATTGTCGTAATGCTCTTTCATTAGGAAAAATTATTCTTCTTGGACACAGGGCGAGCAGGAGTTGAATGGGAATGCTCCACCATCCCTTCACTGGCTAATAGAGAAAAGTCTGCTTGCAATTCAAAGCAAAATGTAAGAACCGATCAATGTAAATAAAGATGAAAGAAGAGGAGACTCACATCAGAGAAGACAGAAATGCAAAGGCATGTAACCAGTTTAAAATACGAATGAGCTTCTGTTAAATGAGCTCTCTTCGGTGACCTTTCCTGTCATGTGACCAAATTCTTCAATCAGACACTGTAAAGGAATGGTAAAATTGTATTTATGTTCATTTCAGATCTGGCCATGTTAGTATATCCTTGCTATATTTATTTATTGCCCAGACAATCTCACTTTCTGCTGAAGACAAATGGAGTTTTTCTTGTAACCCCTGTCCCGGCTCTACTCTAGGCTGCAGTGGTGATGCTTGCAAGCTTTTACAATCCCAAGCACCTGGGGCCAGCCAGCTCCCTGCCATGATCAGTCCTATCTGGGGAGGGAGTAAGTCATTTTAAAGCCAGCAAATGCCTACAGAAGAAAACTGGTCTCTATGCAAGGTCTTGCACTGAAGGGCAAATCTCTCTGAAAACAGCCAGCCCCAGGGCAAACACAGGGATCTTCACTTTGGAGTTTAAATTTAACTAAGCCACATGTCTTAAAACAGCCATGGAGGGGTACCAAGGTGGGTACCTGCATCTATGTAGTCTCTTTAATTTGTCAAAATCCTTATGGAATAATAACCCAGGTCTGGAGGCAGCATTCATTTGGTTGCACCTGGTGCTAAATGCAGCAATATGGTAACTCCTTCTCCTCCATATTCCCTCCCTCCCCTTAGACTTTCAAGGCTCCCAGAAGAATTTCTGACATGCTCCAACATTGAACAAAGCAATCTCTGATCTTAAGAGGAAAAAAAAATTAGTTCAGCTTAATACAAGCAACTGGCAAAGATTCAAATTGTGTCTTATTTTAGCCAAAGCTGTTCACCAATCCTGAGGAGAGATGTGAATTTTCAGCTCCCGTCAGATGCCTAATTATTCATTTCTCCTTATCTTTCTTATAAAATCTTGCCAAGGCTGCACCCATCCCTATATCTCTAAGCGTTTGAACACCACTCAAGAAGCAGCTGAACCATTTGAGCTAGGCCTGTTCTCAAGTCACCACGTAACCTCTCAGAAACCCCTGCAGATGATGGTGTGCTGACAAAGCATGCTTCACCTTGGAACGATGCTGCTTCTTACCTGTAGAGGTACCACTCCATCCACCATACCTGAAAGGATCCCTAGACCTGTCAGCCTGGTCTCACTAGATAGGAGCATGCCTGTTCCCAGGGGATATTTAAGCAGAGCTACTGTGTTTGACAAATAATACCATCTTTTTTGCTCTAGGCAGTGCCCAAGATTGAATCTCCAATCTGTTACTGACTACACAGTAGGGGTTTCCTCAAATTGCTGAGTCTGAAATGAAAGTGAAGAGGAAAGAGGGTAAAACATGCAGGTTGTGCAGTATAAAAACAGACTTGTCAAAAATTCCAGTCTTGTTTTCCTCTGAGACCTGTTCTCCACCCAACTTCCTCATCTTTCACTCTCTTCCCACCCATGTTTTCTGCACAGATCCCTCTCAGAGATGCGCCATACACTTGTTTTCTTCAGAGCTGGATTTCAGTCTCACTGAAGTCCATGTCAGTCCTGAAGAAAGATATGAAAGGATCATATCTGAGGAAGAATACTTTGTCTTCTCACAGGTTATCAATTATAAAGCTAGAACAGATGATTTTTATGTGCCACTTGCAACCGGAGGAGCAACCTGAGTGATGGATAACTCCTGTGCAGGCTTTACACAGGGACCAGTTTCACTCAGGCAGGGGTTAGCCTCACCAGGAGAGACTCATGACATCTCCTATGGCCTGGTAGAAGTGCTATATGAGCCACAGGATTTGTTTCTTAGCATGCCATATAAGAGAATACAATGGTTTCCTGTATCATCTCCCACTTTTAGATTTGCTTATACTCTATTGCTAATAAAAGTGATTATTGTTCATTACCCTTGGGCTCAAAAATGGCCACCTGCGACTTCAGAGAACACAATATGTTGAGAATGATATTTATTTCATTCTCCTCCTTTATCGGGTGCTTTGTGTGAGGGCTTCAGTCTGGGGCAAGGAAAATTTAAATGAAATTCAGATTGGCTAATACAGAACCAAAGTGACAGTTTTAACCTTACAGACCTTTCTAAAATGCAGCATTTTGTGTGATCCTTGGAGATCCAGCCCTTCTCTGAAGAGCCTGGCTGGATTTCTCTTACACTTTAGACAGAGCAGCCATCGGTGACATTGATACATAATTTAGTCACCACCTTCAGGGTACTTTTAAATTAGCAAATTCTTTAATTTGCTAGGAATTCACACAGATGAATTGATGATTAAATAGGTGAAGAACCCAAATGGAGCAGTTTGTTGCTAATTTAAATGCCATCTATGTCTAGACCACTCTTCTTGTTACATTCTAATTGACCTAATTATTTCCAAAAACACTCTTATTTTTGTAATTTCTTTGGTGCTTAGATCATTCTTTATGGGAGCTGAATGTGTGAGGAGGGCTGTTCTGGTGTATTCCAACAGTCGAGAATACTTTAAGCAGCAACTTTGGGTCATGGCAGCACTGACTTGCTACGAAGTTGCAGAACTTCATGTAGACCCAGGGAGAAGATTTTGGGCTACATGTTCGAACTTAGCTGCAGTACAACCACAACCATTTTTACCATGTCTTAAGAGTGAATGCAGCTCCGAAAAGGTCTTCTTATTTTCAGTGGAGTTTCAATATTAGTATTCAGCCATTCAATCAAGTTACTGCCATTTGACAAGCTAGCGCTTGTCAGCCCAACAGAGCTGGGCAACTGCTATAACCACGTGCATGCTTCATCTCTTGTAAAGGCTGTGGAATGGCACTTCTGTGGTGGGGAAAGCAACACTGAAATAGCACACAGTTGCTGTAAGGAGCTATTGTTGTTGCTTGTAGGGGCAAGTACCCGTGGAGTTACCACATCTCAGCTGACATGAGGTAGCTTGTTCACATGCAGTAACTGGATCAAGCACCTGAACCCTGCAGAGACCCAGCTTTCACTAGCATCATAGTGTTAACTTTAATTTACAGTAGCAAGGACATCAGGTGTTCGATGAAGGAAAGCTGAGTGTTAAAACGCATTTCTAGTCTTCCATAACCTCTATTTTTAATGCTAGAAAAACACCTATACCACCTATAGCTATTCTGCATTGAGAATCCACCATGGTCACTGATAAGCTGTTGCAGTGGTTCATCATCTGCCCTAAAAACATGCTTTATACATTCATGCTGAACTGAAAAGGTTTCATCTTCCAGCTCCTGGTCTTGTTTTACCTATGGTTGTAGGATGATCACCAAAAGTTATGCACAATCATTGATGGAGCCAGAATGGCTAGAACTGCATTTGAACCTTGCAGACTGCAACAGCAGATATCGACATGCATGACCGAAGCACTCTATCATTTGCTTCATTTAGAGAGCGAAACTGAGGAGAGAGAAAGGAAACTTATTTGCCTAGGGTTGCACACAAAATCAGTAATGCTACAAGTCATGGAACGTGGATGGCCTGGTTCAGGGATCTCATCAGGCAGGAACATTTTAACCAAAGTTCACACCTCTCCTTCTCTGACTTTAGGTGAATTACTCCTGGCTCAGGTCTGGTAACTGAGAGAAGTGAATGAGTCTTAAGATGCATAAAACCTCATTTTGTTATCCCTGGTGGCTGCTTTGATTTTTCTCAGCTTTCTGTAGTTGGAGATGTGTCAGAAAGATGCTGTGCCAGATGTTCCCCACAAACTGTCACAAAAATGGAATAGTTGGAGTAAGATAGGAACGTACCCAGCTGACAACTGGCTGCCAGTGCCTGATAAATACACTCAGCAAAACACGGCTCTGCCCTCATTGACCTCAGAAGACCTACCTGTCCAAGAGACACAGAGCTGGTGATGGCCACAGCAACTGGAAGAAGACAACGAAACTGGACTCTCTGGACCAGGCTACCCCTTTTTCTCACTCCCAAATGTTTAGGTCCCTTTGGCAAGGACTGTTCAATGTGGGGCTCTTCTAGTTGCAGCGATGAAGACTTAGACAGAGGGATGGTTGCACAACCATGGACATGAAATATTCCAGAGCTTGTTGGTGTGAATATTCCTGTTCCAAAACAGCTCCTGACAACTTCCCCAGAAAATTTTATTTTCCAAATCCAGAGTTCCAAGCTGATGTTTCCTTTAGATGAGACTACACCTGGATCTGGGGCTTTATAGGAGGTTTTCTTACAGAGCAGTGGATGTTTTCTGTCACATCAGACCATCACAAATTTCTGTCATGTACTCATTTCTCAAATTAAGTGCATAAAAACATGGTGCAGGCAGCCAAGTCTCACAGAGATCCGGCTGCACACTGCCAAATCTTTACGCATTGCCACTGACCGATGCAACTGGCAGCCAAAAGTAGCCAAATGCAGCTCTCCAAATCCAGCAGCATCCTCTGGAACCAGTGCACAATGTGCCAGTGCACAATGTCCCACCTCCCCTGCATGCCACCAGCCAGAGGTTCTCCAGCCTGGCCCACCATTTCCTGATCACATCATGCTACACCGGTGGGAGGGAAATGGTTCTTTTCCTTTCCTTAAGATAATCTCTTCTCACCCTTGGATCCCCAAGTCTGTGTGGATTTCATCCAAGAAATAAACCCTCTTTTTAGGGAACTCGGAGATAAAAACTGGAGTAAGAGTTCTGTCCTTCTACTGCTTTGCACTTTACTACTCACTGCACGTTCAGATGCATCTTAGAAAGTCTGTGATTTAGGAAATCAACTGTCACCTGAGACAACACACTACAGAAACCCTCTAATCACATGTGTGATCTCTCCTCTGCCCACCACAGACTTTTCTCCCTTTTCTGGTACTTAAAGGAGCTCTTTTGTCTTCTCTAGGTTTTCTGTGCTAGTCCTTAGCTTATCTGCTACAATCAGATTGAACATAAATTGGTGAAAGCATTTGCTAATAACTCTTTTTTTTTCCCTCATAGCATGACTTTTCATTCATGATTTTCCCAAATCCTGAGAGCTAACATTCTTTTTTTGTGTGCACAGTATTTTTCTCTGAACTTTATTTCTGCGTACAATTTAAAAAATCCTGATTCTGTACATTTTATAAATAAAGCCTCTAGAATTACATATAGATTACAATGATATCTTGGGCATGAGCTCTTTCCAGTCTCTATTTATGAAGTGCACAACACAATAGCAACAATAAAAACAATGTCATCTAGTTGCATTCAGACAGTAAATCTATAACGGGATATCCTCCTTTCATCAGCAGAGTGTGAAAAAAACTTCTGTGAAAATTTCTTACTGAAAAAAAAATTAGATCTTCACCAGAGAGAAATATCCTTGGGAAATTCCAGTTTACTCATTTTGCTGTTGTTTTCATTAAGAAACTGGGAACCTTAAATCCTTTGCAAAAAGTTTTGTTCAAATAAAACTTAGGAGTTTGGCACATTTTGGTAAAAAACCTGCATTTTTTTGTTTTAGCCCAAAGCTGCCAACAACAAAGGATGTTTTTTAATTAAAAATAAAAAATTCCTCTTGCTACTCTTTTGTTTTTCAGCAAAAACTACCTAACAACATTTTCTTGCCAACTCTAGTGCAAATAAACTCTCTTCTGGTTTTGACAACTTCCTTGGGATTGTGCTGCTCTGTTTCAAGTTCTTCCTTGTTTTCTTTCCTCTACCTTAATGCCAGCATTGGCACCAAAGCTTCCCTTAATGATGACATATGTTCCTCACTCATTCAGAATATCATCTAACTCCTTATATAGAGCATCTGTTTGTTTATCTGTGGGACATGTGGCTAGAACATAAACTTGAATGAGCTGTGGGAAAGGCCAATTTTATATATAAAAATAGACTAACATTGGTGCAGTTAGAGACACTTGCAGCTCCCTAATTTGATTATTAGTCACAGAAAATGCTTAGATATTCTCATGACAATTAGTATAAACATAATTCTTTCTATAGGAAAAAAAGATATTATCATAGCTGGACATCAAACTGACCCACGACTTGAAAATGAATGTCATTTCAGAATTGCCTTTGAAGGAATAATTCAATAGTCTTGCTTAATATTCTCAGCTGTCATCAAACATGCAATAATTAGTTTCAGTTCTAATGAATATTTATTTATATGAACAATGTATAAGCATTGCAAACATCATGTATTTGACGGCAGTTTATGATGATGATATTGTATGATTGCATGTATGTATTCATTATTATTACATGAATATTTCATAGATCAGTATAAAATGTAATTACACCCTAGCGTGTTTGCTTAATACCAGTGTCAACAATTTGATCGAGATTAGCATAAGGCCAAGTCATTTTCTCAATATGGATCCAAGTTGCTAATCTGTGGTATCACCATCAAGATTTTGGGGATCAGAAATCACACTGTTCAGGGTACCTGACATTTTCCTCAGCTTGAATCACTTGAAAGAAAACTTTTCCTCAAGTCAAAGGTAAACAGAGGAGAGGAGGGAAAGCATGTTTGGTTTCCTTGGATGTTTAAACCTAGAAGAATCAAACAGCAAAGGTCTGCACTAGTTTCAGGAAGAGTACTAAACACAAGAAATCTATGTATCCTGCTGTCATTAAGAATAAGATACTATTTCCTTGCATGCTAACACCTAAACTACTATATCGGTTGTTTAAATACCTCCTGTTTGCCTAAAATGTTGGAAGTTCTCTGTAATCACAAATATCCCCTAAAAATGAAAGATCAGAGAGAATATAAAGCACTGCTTTCTATTTTTGTCAATGTTTACTTTGTTCCGTTGTTCACATGTACACCAAGTCATTTCAGTTTCCTCATTGAGACAGTTTCTCTTGCAGTTTCAGTGTCTTTCTCACAAAGCAAGACAGCAGAGAAAACATGTTTTAAAAATAGGAAAATGTGATTGTGAAACCATAAACTTGTGTTTTGTACAGAGGAGAGGTAAAGATGGTTAGAGAGAGCTACCGCATTGAAATCCCTTTAATCTAAGTTTTGGATTGACAAAGCCTTACTAAAGATGAAACTCTTCACTTCTGTATTCATACCAGCCTTGGTATCAGAATCTGTGTACATTTGTGTGTGGGAGATGATTTCTCGATATTATTCAGCTACATAATTTCCCTTTTTTCCTTGTGATTCTCCATTTTCAGTACCTTTCATTTGCTGGTACTGCTGCCCCAAATTGTTGATCATCTCTGAAATACTGAAATTCCAAGATCCTAAATCATAAAGACCTCACATAATCAATACATCACTGATATGATGCCGAGGCATCACCGTGGTAATCGGCTCAGGTCCGCTGCTGGCTTGCTCTGTTTTGACTTTGCTCAGGGTTTAGGGATTTTTGTAATGAAGATGGTGTGGAGGAGAATGCATGGTGGCAAGGAAATCCTTTCCATGGACAGGTTTATAGACAACTTGTTTTTCTGAAATTCTTAATTGTGAAGTGAGTGCTTGTATTTTCTATTAGTTGCTCTTGACAATCTCTGAATTATGTATATGGTCTTCCCTAGGACTTGACATTACTTGCCTGCCCTGTGTATAAGGCAGAATCTCATGTGTTCTGAAAAGGGCAGGTTCCCACCAAAATCTTCTAGTGCCATTTCCCATTCCCCTAAGCATTGTGGACCCTAACTGTGCATAAGTTCCATGAGAGGCGGGTGACAGAGGGATGGGAAGGTCTTCTGAGGCTCAGAGTGTTGAGAAATTCCATGGAAGGAGTCATCTGCTAGTCAGAAATCCCTTTTGAGGCCATGAGTGGTGTGCTGTCTTGAAAGAACTGATGGATCTTTGAGGCTTTTAGGAAATCATTTGATTTGTAAAAATTCTTGAAAAGAAGGCAGTAGTTTTCATTGCCTAAAATCCTTTTAAGTCATGTTGGTCATGATTCTGAGAAGTTTCCCAGATGTTTGGACCAAAATCACCAGCCATCCTCGGAGTTTGTGACAACATCATGAGCAGAGTGCCTGACACAGAGGCTGTAACACATTGATTTATGCTGACACAGTGCCCAGAACCAGAGTTTCTGATATTTGCCTCTAAAAGGCCACCAGCTACCAAAGCCTTGAAAAGTGCTTGGCAAAGATGTGACAAGAGCTGCAAACTTCCCAGGCATTGCTGACTGGGGGGTTGCATAGCTCTCCACGTTTCCTCTCACATGGACTGTTTTTCTTGACATAATAGGAAGACTTCAGCATTTTGCTACTTTGCTTCTATCATCTGTTCCCATAATCACTGCATAGCCAGCACCCTTGTAACTGCAACTGCTAATCATAGAATGGAATCACAGAATCATTAAGGTTGGAAGAGACCTCTAAGATCATCAACCCAACACTACTGTGCCTACTAAACTGAGTCCTGGAGTGCCACGTTTACATGTTTTTGTAACACCTCCAGGGATGGTGACTCCACCAATTCCCTGGGCAGCCTGTTCCAATGCTTCATCGCTTTTGCAGTAAAGAAAGTTTTTTTGTAATGTCCAATCTAAACCTCCACTGGCAGAAGTTGAGGTCATTTGCTCCTATCCTATCACTGTTACTTGGGAGAAAAGACTAAAACCCATCTCGCTACAGCTTCCCTTCAGGTCTCCTCAGCCTCCTCTTCTCCATATTAGTCCTTCAGCTATTCTTGGTTTTAATCTTCCTTTTTGTCTCCCCATCTCAAATCACAGAGGCCCATCCTCATGAAGAACGGTCCTTTTTTATTGCGTTACTGCTTGTTCTGCAGCTGAATCTTTCCCTGATGCTTCCCTGGTGCTTTGCATATAAGACACTATACAAAGACATGCAATGCGATGCGCTCCCTCCTTATTATTATAGATTGATGTTGAAAGGAGTGCTGCATATAAGATTTTAATCAAGAAACTGCAGCACGTTTATGAGCAATATATATCTCTCTTAATTTGGCCAGCAATGAAAATATGGTTGGTAGGAGGAAAAAAGAAAACTCCTTCTCTCTCACCAATGTACTTTCCAACATGAAAAAAAAAAAGAATTTTGAATAAAGTGGCAATATGGATGCATTTGAAACTGCGAAATGTGATTCTTAATTGCTCATGATTGTCTTTCCAACAACTGGTAGGTTAACCACGGCAGGCTGACAGACTGTACTAACTGACAATCAATATTGTTGAAGCGCAGAACCTTTGCCTGCAAGACACAAAAACATTTCATTTTCAAACACTACAGGACATCTGCTTCTGGAGAGAAAAAGTTGCTTCTTCTCAGCAATATGCACTGACTTGTAACTTATTTTTTCTCCTTGCTCGGAGGAAACAAAAGTCTTCTTTATACCATATCCTTTCCACTAATCTGGCAGCTCTCCAGTGTGGGTTGAAACAGATGTTCTGGAAAAAAATATGGCATATACAAATGAGATGGAATCCAGCAACTCAGTCATGGATTATTACAGATATAAAATACGAAGGGCTAAATTCTTCCCAGATACATATTCTATAGAATATTTGGCGCTAGATGTAAGAACAGCACACAAACAAATCATTAATACCCTCATTATAATAATTATTATATATTTAGTACAAAGACCCCAGGCTGGCTCGAACTCTTTGCGTTAAATACTGTACAGATGCACGTTCAGACTGGGGAGTTCACATTCAAATGACTGCAGCCACAAAAGACTTAGATATGTAAGTAACTTCACTTGTGCATGTCTACAGGATTAAGCTGCACATATGAGTATATTATTGGCAACAATGGGCATTTCTTGCTTTCCATGCTGCAGCCTTTGAATAACTCACACAGCAATGAATGATTTGATGTTAAAAATGTCTTGCTGTGTGTAAGTCTACTGAGCCTTAGGGCTGCCACAGGGTTAGAAGCTCAGTGGTAAAAATCATATGGGCACACACGTCCTAAATATGTATTACATGCATGCCAATGAAACTGATAAAATGATGGTTTTACTTGCTGAAATGCATCATACAGTCTCTTGATGTGAAGAGTAACCACCCCAAGCTCTTTTTACGCTCTTGGCATGACCTGGGAAGCAGCTGGGAAGAAGAGCTAGTATCACGGATGGGCCAGCTGCAAGGTGGGAACAATGGATGCCAGCAACTTTGGGAAAGAAAACAAATAAATTGCTCTTAGATTTTAATCATACAGTACAAAGAATGTGATTTGATGGACACAGTAATGTTTAAGAGCAAATGCACCTGCATGGTCTGTGAAGACCCCACTTTTCCCATGCTTCTGGGCGAATCCTCATCTCCCATATTCTATCTGAGCTCCTGGTGGCTGGGAGTGCACCTAACATCATCCTCTTCTCTCCACAGCTTTTATTTTTAACTTTTTCCAGTTTTCCCGCTTCCTCACCTTCTTTCATCTGAATTTTAAATGAATTTCCTTCAGGGAAATCTGGAGTCCTTTCAACTAAATGTATGCTCCCAGAAAACAACCCCCGTTTGGAATAGCCCTGAGAATGTATAGCAATGAAGCCCAACATTTATGGAAATAAACTAAGAAAAACACTTTTTTTGAACATTTACAAAGGGCTTTTGATTGCTTGATAAATAATTCCATTTCTTATTGTTGTTATTTCTGAACAAAACAAACCTAAAGATGTTGGGGAGATACCAGAGTGAGGAGTGAGAGGGATTCAGTTGTCCCCATTTTTTCCTGCTGCTTTTCTTTTCAGTCTCTAGCTTCTTATCATGTTATCTACTTCAGAAAAGTTATGGGGAAATGAAACTGCAGAAAACCCTAGATTTTCTATGCCTGTACTTTTCAAAAGAAGACTTTCCTTAATCGATTGCAGCGAAGGCATGGAGAAAAAGTAAATGGGGAAGACAAAGAACTGGGCAGGGTTTTCCCTGCCCCCCTGGAGTCCAAGTGAATCACTAATCAGAAATCCAGTAGATTCAAAGATATCAGAAAATCATCATCTAAGAAATCATAGAATCATAGAATGACTAGGTTGGAAAAAACCTTTAAGATCATAAAGTTGAACCATACCTGTTTGCTACTAAATTGTATCCCTAAGACTACCTGTCTTTTAAATACCTCCATGGATTGGGATAGAACCACCACCCTGGGCAGCCTCTGCCAGTGCCCCACAACATTTTCGGTGAAGAATTTTTTCCTAATGTCCAATCTGAACCTCCTTTGGCACAAACTGAGGCCATTCCCTCTTGTCCTATTGCCTGTCACTTGGGAGAAGAGACCAGTGCCCACCTCTCTACAACCTTCTTTAGCTGCTTTGTTATTGGTGAAAGGTCCTGAACAGAACTGGAAAAGCTACTGCATTTGAAACACCATGGAAGAAGGGTGCACGCACCCTCCCTGACACACCTAACTACATATCTCCACCCAGCATCCATGTGTACTTTATGTCTCTGCAGAAATGCTGGTGCACAGTCACACAGACATGGGCTCATTACATACTCCTAAGCAATTTTAACAATTTTAACTACAGAAGAAGGAGCTGAATTGAACATACAGGCTGACTGCTGTAAGCCACCTGGTTCTGGTTATAAGCTCAAGAAACCAAGTGAAATAAAGTGCAAAGCTTAGTGTGTCCTCTCTAAGTCAGTGAGCAAGTCAGGTTTAATGGATTATTTGATGATATTTGACTCTCCTTCTGTATGAATAACATCTGCAAATATGTTGGGTCTCTTTGGAATTGGTTTTGGTTCAAAAGAATTTGTTATTTAGAGCATTTCAATCAGTTCTTCCCAGGCTTGCTGTTTGGCTGGTCACAGCAGCACACTTGAGACTTCCTATTCCCTGCCTCAAGAAACATCATTCTTATAATAGTCAGCTGCTTTGTTATAGCAGCCTCCAAAGACAACAGGGGAGAGCCCTGGATACTACTGGGGGTTAGAAATTAGGATGATGCTAAGGCAGGCAAAGAAGACGATTAAATGAAGAAAAAGATCCAATTTCCAAAACTCCACTGGCTGTGTTTAGATTTCTCAGCACCAGCCAGATCAGTGTTAGGTTAGTTAATACATTTGTCCTGCCCTGTGTTGGTCCATCTACCCAAGCTGCTGTGACACCAGCAGCTTTAAGCATCCCGGACATCCAGAAGGCTCTCCCTGAACAATATCTGGTCCTTTAAGAAAGAGCTCAGGCAGAACTGTTCACTGTTTTCAGACCAGTTGAGTCACGGGAAGGACTTACGAGATGTAGGTACGCTGCTTGAGGACATGGCTTAGTGGTTGCATTGGTAGTGTTGGGTTTACAGTTGGACTCAGTGATCTTAAAGGTCTTTTCTGACCTAAATGAATAAGATCCTAAGGGGGCTGATGCTAGAAAAACTGGTGGCCACCACACCTACCTCCATCATTTTCACCATCCATCTAGAGGTCTTCTGCAACTGCCACCAGCAGCAGAGTAAAAGTGAGATTTCTTCCCTATCTCAAGAAAATAATAATTTAAAAAGGCCATTCTGGGTCATACCAAAGGTACATCTAGTCAAGTGTCTTGTCTCCAGTGATGAACAGCAGTGATATGGAGGGGTGAATGCAAAGATGGGGTGAGCAACTGGTGATATTTCCCTGAATATTCTTCACACTGTCAACACTGCTGGCTTTCTAAGGCAAAACTAGTGCATTGTGTTTAATGCCTTTTGGTGAATTTATCGACCATGAAATTTTCTCATAGTCCTCCAGATCCAAGACTGCAAGTCTTGGCGCCCCAAAGGTGCTGTGCCAAGGAGATCCACACCTTAACCACAATCCCATAAAGAATCACCTTTAATTGATCCTGTACCTGCCGTCTTGCTAAGCTTGTCTTTTGCCCTTGGTTCTTTTGCCTGGAAGAAAGAGGGAAGAACTGCTCCAATCCTGCAGGCTCCTACCACCCCTCCCTGAATTGCCTTGCACTGAGACTGCCAGAACCATCCCTCTGAAACCACCCTGGGGCTACATGGGCACGCAGGTTAACAACCCACCAGTCTGAACAGCCAGTATGGGGTTGGGAATGGTCTAGGACACAAACTTCAAGATATTGTCCTGCCCCAGAAGGCCTTAAGCCTCACCCAGATGGTGTAGCTTAATTTATCAGTGACTGTGAGGAGAGTAGGTACACAAGTGTGAGGCGCCACACAAGCACCAGCAGCATGACAGCAGGCAGATCAGCCTGTATGCCGGCCTCTCTATGTGTTTAGACAGAGGGCAATTCTTTGCTATCGTAATTTTTCCACAATTTGCCCAACCCTATGTCTTCCTTCCTTCCACACTTCAAGTGAGGGAAACTTAAAAGCAGCTCCAGAAGTGGGCAAAGGCTAGAGAAGAGAGTCTCAGAAAAGACATCTGGGCAGGGAGAGGTAGGAGGGAGGCACATGCCCGTATGCACTGCCACCAGCCTGCCTGAAAAGAGAACTAATATCATTTGTGTGGGATTTTCCTCCCCCTCCCACAGATCAAAAGGACAGAAGCAAAGCAATCTGCTGTTTGTGTAGGAAATGTGTCAGAAGAGGGAAGGAGGGGACACACATGGGAACATCTGCTCTAAGAAGCCACTTGAAAATTAACCATTTAGGTCCTGATCCAGGAGCACCTGCCTCGTGTTAAGCCTCAATGACATCAGGGCTGTGCATGTTCACAGCACCTTCTGCAAAGTCCTGGAGGAACGTAAGGGTGATGAGCAAGTCTTCCTCTGTCTTCTTTAGACTGGGCTTGTTGAGGCAGATTGAAGCCTTTCCTGGTACTGCCGGGCAGGTATCCACGAGGGTCACTCTGGCAGCTGTGTTGAAGATGTGGGAAGAATCATACGTGGCCAGAGTCGTTCATCTCCATCCAGGTGTACCTGCACCTGGACATGTGCAAGATTTGCAACTTGGCTCCCTCGCTCATCAGTGCCAACAGCAGGATGCAAGTGAGACAGGCCTTTTTATCTCATTTGTCAATCAGGCTTTAAGTACCTAAAACCTCCCTTCTGCTCCACTTGTTGCTCTCTCTCTCTCTTTCTGTATTGACTGGATCTGGCAGTCTGTGGCTCAAGAACCCACTGCAGAAAGTTAAAGGTGGGGGCAGCACATCATGGGTTTTCTCTTGTCTCTATGACTATTGCAGATGCCCTGGTCACTCACAGCCGCCCCTTGCACCCTTTGCACAAAAACTTGTCACCGGAATAAAGTATTTGCTGACCTGGCTTTGTAACACTGCCACAGGCAAAGATAAGTACAGTGGAGAAAAAGAAAAACAAGGAAAAAAAGTTGTATTCTTTCTTCCTCCTGTGTATAAAATTAAAAATCTCACATTGTCCCAGTGCAATGGAGTTGAGCACAAAAGGGAAAAAACAGCCCTGTGTTTTTCTAGGCCAGAAGCCAAAACAGCTTGGGTGAGTTTGTGCTGGCAGCAGAGTTCTCCAGAGGAGGGTCTGCACTCAGCCACAGCAGAGTCATAACCACCAACCCCCTCCCAGGTCACTGAGTCACCTTCCTGTTAGCCCCCTGCCACCCTCAATCTCCCAAAGCTGGGGGGGTGTGTGTGTATTATTTATTTGTTTGTTTGATGCATCAGGTGAAATGTGTCCCATGATTGCCGGGTGGCTACAGTCTCTGTGAAAACATCGACCTTAACCCAGTTTTGGACACAGTCCAACAAATCCTTCACCCACAGAAATGCTTTTACACAAGTCTTTTAAGTCGACAGGATTCCTTTATCCTTTGTCTGCTCTTCAAGTTTTGCCTATTTGCCCAGAGTTCTCTATCAGTTCAGTCTCTTCTCTACACAAATATCTCTACATTTGCCCACCTTACCTGTAGACATGAGTTAAATCAGCAATCTGATCTCCTCGATACTGATTCTGCATCAAATGCAGTGCTTGAAGAGCTGGGAGAATTCAGGTATAACTCCCAATAACCAAACAAACCCCTCAAATCCTGTTTTTTTTAATACTACTGATCTTAAAAGGTCCTCTGCTTTCCTTTTCTTTTCCAGCCTTCTTATAAGCCTGGTTGAAATGCCTGCAGTCACAAATCCTGCCCTATATTCACCCCCAAGACACAGCAGAGAGCTTGAGATTATGAAGGTGTAGTTTGAACGTTGCTCTGGACTTGAGCTGGAGGTTGTCTCTGCTTCACTTGGCTGAAAATAACTACTTAGCCTTTTGGACTATGGAATTAGAGGCAGGCACGAGCAGCAGTACATCCCTCTGTGTACGCTGCTGGCTGCGCAAACCGAGGCCCTATGGTTATGCAGCCAAATGGACCATCTAGGCACATCCTCAAGTCTAGGTCTTGAAGTTCAGCCAGGGTGAGGGAGACCTAAAGACAACAGGGCCCATTGCGACTTCTTCTGCAACTGTCCTTATCTGTTTAGTTTTACTTTTAGTTTATTTCATGTTTTGTTTTCTGCAAAGGAACATTTCGCCGTTGTGTCAATTTCTGCTAAACCCCTTTATATGCTGAATGGAAAATACTGTCACTGGCACCATTTCCACTGTGGTCCATTCACCTCATCCTGCTTTGACCAGGTGACATCCTACCAGTGATGCCTGCAGGTTCTCAGCAGGTAATTACCATACCAGGTTGTTTCCTTTCACTTATTAACTGTTACTGGCTGACCTCCAGCTAAGCCTGGTGCTGGGTGTTTTTTTGGATGCCTTCATCCCAAATATTCTTTAATAAGAATCACCAGATTCACCAGACAAAATGGACACTTTGCAAAAGCATTAGGAACACACACTGAGAGCTGGTATTTTTTTCCCCTAAGTTTTTTGCACATTTTTTACTATCTCATTTTGATTCCAAGAGCAAACTACTAAAAACCTTCTCTGTGGGTGCAAGTGGAGCTCAGGCTCTTTGTTCTGTTGCAGGAAGAACTCAGGAACGTAATAACCTGGATCTCAAACCACAGCCCGAATCCCTGATGCCATTAAGTCTGTCACTTTGTGCAGTGAGGCTTTGTTGCCACTTCTCACCAAATCCTCATCCCAGCTCCTGTGACTAGAGTGAGGAGAGCAACTCCAAAGAAGGGTTGAGGTGCAGTAAAGAGGAGGACAGGTGTCCATGCTCAAGTGAAGCTGTGATGCAGGAGCGATATGTTCAGTACACAAGTATGTGCTCAGAAATCAAAACTCTTCTGCAGGCACAGGGGTCAACCTACACTGAAATCAACCCTACTCAGGTTTCGGGGAGTCCCTTCCCCCTCACTACACCTTCACCTGGGGGCTATGCACTCGTCTCCCCATAGACCCATCTGGGAGACCAGCTGAAAGAACCCATCTCTGCAGCCATATTCTGAAGCCTAATGCTAGTCACATATTTCAGTGATTCATTAAAACAGGGCTTACACTGGGAGTCTAATTAAGACCAAAGCTCCACATTCATTTCCAGAGCAATAAAAGGCAAGTTATGTAAACTTGCAGCAAGTACTACTTCTTTTACCAGAAGAGCAAGATAAAAGCATAAAACACATCCATAGGCAAAATAGTCAAGGAGGAGAGTGAATGTTTTGGCAGACAATACAGAAGAGAAGGAAGTCTAGAATGATATTTTATTTGCATTTTTTACATGACATTCTCTGGACTTCCCCTCCACCTGTAATACATCAGAGGGAAATGGAGCAACCAGTGTGGTGGCTACTAGACAGCCCTGAGACAATGGCAGCTCTTTTTTACTAGAAAAATGATGTCTTGCTCTCCTCATTCCTATCACCTGTTTGCTCTCCACTTCCTGGGGCTGGACTGCTCTCAGAGGTGCAATTTAGCATTCAGGCTCCCAAAGAAGTTGGAAGCACACTGAGCTCAGCCTCTCTCTGCACAGAGCTCCCAGACTCACCCCAAAACCCAGTGCCGGTTGTGCTCAAATCCTCATCTCATCTCCTCTGACTAGACTGAGGAAAGCAACACCAAAGAAGGGTTGAGGTGTGGTGAAGAGGAGGACAGGTGTCCATGCTGAAGGGACCTAACCTGTTTGAAAATTGTTAGCTTCTATGTCTGGAAATAGAATTAGTGATTCTAATGGAAGTGCTGCTCCTTGAGCCAGGGAGGCAATTCTGGTCCCAATGGACAAAACAGAAAGGATACAGGGGTGAAGGAGGAAGAAAACATCCAGGGAAGGTGGCAAAGGGGGTTGGAAGATGACACCGTTGTCAATGCTCCAAATGACAGAGGGTCTTGGGACTGGGAGCAAACAGCTTGGTTTTGATCTAGTAACTGATAAAAGGATAAACAGTAGAGGTGACTGCTGCAGCTGTCTGGATGGGTTAGAGAGGGCAGAAATGGCTATCGCTAAGGTCAGCAACAAAGAGATTGAAGCAGTGACGGTGTGATCTGTGTAGCACATGAAGGTTTTAGCACAGGGAATGGAGAAAACTGAGATGTTTGGGCTTTTATGTTTTTAACTCACATCTGGGATGCTTATGCTTGTTTACGTTTGCTCAAGCTGAGTTGATTTGGAAACCCCACGGAAAAGCAAAAATCAAGAGAAGACTGAAATTATATGCCACAGACATGGGAAAAGATAGTGTCTTTTATGCCCCAAGATTGCAGATTTACGGAGTGAGGATCACAACACTTGTTCTAAGAATACGTTCAGCCAACCCCACAAGTCCCAAAAGCGGAAAGGAGCCTGCTGAAGAGACCTTTCACAGGCAGTGGGACTGGTACATCAACTCTCTGCCTTACAGAGCTCAGGGTAACAGCTGAAGGTAAAATTGAGTTATCCTGGGACAAAACATTTTCCAAAAAACTGCTGATAAACTGGCTCCAGAACATCACTAGGGTGAAGCTCTTTATTCTAGGTTATATTTTTGCTTAGCAAGTATTTCCATTGTGAGATTTCCCAGTCCTAATCTAGCAAAACACTTCTGCAGTATTTAGTCCTCTTTTCTTCTGGGAGTTACTAAAATAAAGTGCATTGTTAACACGGTGTATTATTTGCTTACAAATAGAGCAACACCAATTAAGCTGTCCTTTAATAAGAAATTAGCAACCCTTCACTAGACTCTACCAGTGCTTCTCAGCTTATCTGAGAATATATCAGCTTCTGACTTAGAGAGTTTTGTTTGGGCCTAATAAATCTTACGCCTGGTCCCAAAGCAGACACTGGTTTTGTCTCTTAATGTCCACTGTTATTTATTGCTTTTCATTGCCATTCTCTATATATCCTGCTACAAACTTCTGTACACCTGTTAATTTATAACATGGGTTCTGAGATTTCCTTCCTGGAGCTGGATAAATAAATAAAACAAATATTTTAAAGGAAATAACTTGGTTTATTATATTAGGTATTTTTTAAATAAACATATATCATATTCTGAGGGTGCAAAATAAAACCCAGGCAACATTAAAATAAGGCTGCCAGGGTAATTAGTGAGGGTGAAAGAGATAAAAAACTGCTAAGAGAGAAGAGTGTGCTTTATCAATACCAGGCAAATTTCCTTCACCATTGCAAACCAAGTGTGCTCCCTTTACAGAAAAAAAAACAAACCTCAAACCAACAAATATTTAAAGGCTGAAAAAATACCTTCATTTACCATTTCTAGAAATCCAGAACATGGCAGACCATAACAAAAACAACTATAAGCTGAGGGCTAGGCAAGCTGAGTGAAACTACGGAAGGTGAATAACTGAGAGGAAGATGCATCCCAGCTGCTGACAAAGGAGCTGAAGTACAGGTGTAATATTAAAAGCCTGGCTGGTTTGGATGGGGATATTGCAAGCTCTTGCTGTGGAGTTGAATGTGAGCTGCACCAGCCATACCTCTGCAGAGTCCTTTGCGCTCTTAATGCCTGTCACTAGGCTGGTGTCTCCTTATTGATAGCCATGTTACAGCAAATACAACAAGTTAATATGTAATTTATAGATGCAGCTCAGTGCTATGAGCCTATCAATTTGGTAGGATGATTTGACAATGGCCCTAGCTGCTACAATATATACTCACAAATAATCCAGTGCACACACAGGGTCTCATTATCAGGGAAAAATCAGCAGGACAGCCATAAAACAAATACGACTCACATAAGCACACTGCTCAGGAGACTGTCTGCAATATACGTCCTGATTAATGTCTGGAATGGCAATAGTGCAAGTTAATGCTTCCTTGAGTCTCAGGTGACGTGCTTGAAAGGATCTTTGGGAAGGTCATGCCCACTTTTATGACTCGACTGCAAACCGAGCAACCCCCTGCATGCTGACCTTGGATTTGACTGCAGAGGAAGGGCTGGAGTGGATTGCAAATTGGGGAAAATCTGTGAACACCACTGGCAACTCTTCCTTTAACACCACAGAGCTCAGCATCCTTTGGAGTTGAATTCCTGTTTCAGAGAAGGGAATGAAGCATTTGGTCCTTCTGCTGTACACGTGGGACAAACCAGCCTTTGGGAAAGTTTGGAAAAACTTCTGCAAATAAACCTCACTACGACCAATGTGCTGAAAATATCTTCCAGCCCTGCAGGTATTAAAC
>WAAB01025937.1:129989-172274 GCA_013389865.1 Piaya cayana
GGTTGGGCGCAGCCCGCAGCGCGCACCGGCGGGGCGGGGGGGGCTATTGTGCGCACCAGACGGGGACACGCACAGACACACAGACACACTCGCACACACTCGCACACGCACAATCGCACATCCAGGGCTCGGAGAAGGGAAAGTATCGCGAGAGCGGCCGGCGAACAACCTGCTCCCCAGCCCCGCCGCGCCCGCGGAGCGCCGCGCACATGCGGAGCGCCAGCCCCGCCGCTCCCCGGTGAGTCAACGCGCTCAGANTGCGGGCTCGGGGTAAGTTTGTGGGATTTAATCGCGGGCTATAAATGGGGCTGCTGGAACTTTAAAAGGCAGCAAGCTGTGGTTGGCTGGTAGCGAGATTTGGAGTAACATATGGCATTAAAAGGCGCACAGCTGGAGGTAGCATTTCCATCGCAGTGAAGTCAGAGCAGCTGACTCTCCAGCTTGCGGTGTAATTAGCAAACCGAGCACTCCTCCTCCCCTNTTAATGCTTCTTCTCTCCTTTTTACAAACGAGAAAACTCCTCCTTGCAAAGTTGGGCAGCGCCTTTGTAAAAAAGGAGGGGGGGGTGGGTGCAAAAAAGCAGCTCCGTGGGTGTCCCCNTGCCTCGCTCGCACCCGCGTCCCCTCCTGCCCGCAAGGTAAGTGCCCTCCGCAGGTCGCACCCTCAACCCTCTCCTTACCCCCCTCGTTCCCCCCCTTTGCCTTTTAATAACTTCAAGGGAAACTTTTTTCCACCCCCCTCCCCCTTTATTCCCTCCTTTTCCGCGCTTTGGGGCGATTCTCAACCCCAAAACCCCTGCAGAACCAAAAAAATCCTCTCCCCGTCTCCAGCCGCCGCTGGTTTTGCTTGGATTCGGTGCATAATGACTGAGGATAAAGTTTAAATGTGCGTGTGTGTGTGTCTGTGTGTGTTTGTGACGTGGGTAATACGCTTTATTAAAAGATGCCGTGAGTTTGCATTGCTGGGAAGACACACTGGGAGTTTATGCCTTTATATATATTTTTTGGTACGTTTGTGTGCGCTTTCCTCCTCTTAATTTTATTAAAGTGCATGGTGGGAGAAACAAAAGGTTGGAGGGGCTGCTGTTTTACTAGCTTTTGTTTACTTACAATCAAGTTTTTCCTGTTCGGAGCAGGTGCGAAAGGCTGAGAAGCATGTTGTGTTGTGGTTTTTTTTCTTTTCCCCTTCTCCCCCTGCCCCCCCCCTTTCCCCCAAACTATTACAGACAATTAACAGTAAACGTTATCTCCAAGGCTGTTTCTTTGGCTTGCGTTACCAAAAAGCTGATCTGTTTGTTACAGCTGCTAGGAGGCTTTAGTTTACAGTAGCATTCAAGTTTTTCCTGTTTTGAACAGGTTATGAAGGAAGAATGGAGTTTCCAGACCATAGCCGCCAGTTGCTGCAGTGTCTGAGTCAGCAGCGTCACCAGGGCTTCCTGTGTGACTGTACTGTTTTAGTTGGAGAAGCTCAATTCCGAGCTCACAGAGCCGTCCTTGCCTCTTGCAGTATGTACTTCCATCTTTTCTACAGGGACCAGTTAGACAAAAGGGATATTGTGCATCTGAACAGTGACATTGTCACAGCCCCTGCCTTCAGCCTGCTGCTCGAATTCATGTACGAGGGGAAGCTGGAATTCAACAGTCTCCCGGTCGAAGACGTGCTGGCTGCGGCGAGCTACCTTCACATGTATGACATTGTGAAAGTCTGCAAGGGCAAGTTGAAAGATAAAGAATTATCCTCAGAAGAGAAGATTAATGATGAGGTGGCTGGTTTGGAGAAAGCGGAGCATTTTCTAGACGCCGGAGTGCCCCTGGTCCACGAGTTTGACCCAGGAAACAAACAAAAATTCAGCGTTGCAGAATATGAGAGAGCAGCAGGCAAAGAAAAGGTCAGCAGTCACCCCGCCTGGTCCTCTGATCATATAAGTGTCAGCTCTGTGCCGACAGAGGCAGAACCGTGTGCCGCAGCAGCTGGAAAAACAAAGGCTAATGTCAATAGTTCCACAGGACCTTTGTCCCAAAGGTCTGTTAACCATCCCCTGGCTTCGAGTGATGTGGACTGTGCGCTGGATTTGTCTTTCAAGCCTGTGCCGGGGAGAGATTCCTTACACCCCTCCTATGTCTTTGGACAGCTGGCTTCCGACAGCCAGCAGCAGGGTACCGCGCCACTTGTTAAAGATGAACAAGACTTGCTGTCAGATCAGGAGGACGGCGAAGCCAGGAGTCCAGAGAGTCAGCATTTTGGGAATTCAGCCAAAAGCCTAGTGACAGGGTTAGGACACATGTTCGCGGGGAATGGCAGCTCTCATGCCCGGGAGGAGGATATAGATCAAGAGCGAGACGAGAGCGAGGATGACATGGATTCGTCGGACATCTCCTCGGGTGTCCTCGTGCCTCCTGGGCATATCTGCATTTGCCCCCTCTGTAGCAAGGTGTTCCCGAGCCCGCACATCCTTCAGCTGCACCTGAGCTCTCATTTCCGTGACAAGGACGGCTCCCGGACCCGCTTGTCCCCCGATGGGTCGGTCCCCACTTGCACCCTCTGTGGAAAGACTTTTTCTTGCATGTACACGTTAAAGAGGCACGAGAGGACTCACTCGGGGGAGAAGCCCTACACCTGCGGCCAGTGTGGAAAGAGCTTCCAGTATTCCCACAACCTCAGCCGCCACGCTGTGGTGCACACCAGGGAGAAACCCCACGGCTGCAAGTGGTGTGAGAGACGGTTCACGCAGTCTGGGGACTTGTACAGACATATCCGCAAATTTCACTGTGGCCTTGTGAAGTCCTTGGTTGTTTGAGATGCGTGGAGTTTTTTTGTTTTGGTGTTTGTTTTTGTTCTGTTTTGTTTTGTTTTTTTCTTTTTTGCCCCCTCTCCCCCCTTTAAAACAAAACAGGAAGAAAAGGCAGCACCTGAATTGAAATCCCTCCCCTCCTTTATTTTATTTTGGTGATATTCACTTCAGGTATATGATCTTTAAAAGATGCAGAGGTATACGCTCCAGAGGCCTTTTAATGCAATCCTTCCACCTCTCCATCTCCCCCCTTGCCCTGCCACCCTCCCTTCCCAGCACTGTCCTTTAGGTCTTCTCTTATGCACCCATGTTACATTATTAATGTGAAATGATCTAAGTAATCCTGTGATGATTTAGCATCTGTTTTCATGCTGGAAGTACTTGCTTCGTGGTCAGGAGGGTTTTTATTTTTCTTTGGTGTGTTTTTTTTTTTTAGTTTGAAAAAAAGATTATCAGCAAATTCTGGGGAAAAATTTGGATTCCATTAAGCTTCTCTAATGCTCTCTGTGTTTTGCACAGAAACATCTGAAGAGATGAACTGTGATTTAAATACACTTTCAGTGTAGACAAACTTGTCTGTGTATCGTGAAGTAAGTGGCCATAGTCACTCTCTAGACAGGACCTTAAGTTGGCCCAAGTTATAAAGGGGGTTGAGGAATCCTGGCTGTGTCTTTGGTACTAGTCACTTTTTATTATCCTTGTTATATTAGAATAGTTCTGCCATTGGTTCTAAAATCTGAATAAGAAGTGTTTGCCTTGGGCTTTGACTTAAGTTTTCCCTCCCCCCCCCCCCTCACCTGTGGGCTTACCTGAAAAGCTGCTTTTGTGCATAAAACACGAATGGAAAAACTCCTCCTGTCTGCAGCATATTCACTCAAAAAAAATTGAAGGATATGCACTAAAACATATGGAAAATCATAAGATATGTGAGAAACTTCATCCCCGTGTCAGCACCCAGGGGCTGATCCTGTCACCCTTGGTGGGGACAGCAGCCCCGAAGTAGCTCCTGGGTCGCTTAGTTTAAGGTAACTCGTACCACCTGTATTAGGAGACGCCCTGCTATCTTGTCCAAAAAGTTTGTGGCTGCTATGCTAAAATCAGCAGCTCAGAATTTATTGATTTTTTCTGAAGTTGATGATTCCCTCTGGGCCAATTTCTGTGCGATTACTGGTATTCCGAAGGGGCGATGTGAAGATAAACTGCTGCAGGGAAATGTGACCCGACTTTCCCCCATGTCTCACCTTTTCAGGGGAGATTTTTGGGGTATTTTTAGGTGTTGTTTTAACTAACTTTGTAAACTGAGGCTGCCTGTAACTACAACCAGTTTTACTCCAAATAACTCGGTTACTTGCCTAATAGAGCATCCTTTGGTCTGTGCATGTTGGTAAATATCAGATTATTCTTTTCCGGTCAAATTACTCATTCAAGGTACATGTACATGGGACTGGAATATAATAATAATAATATCTGAGGGTTCTGAATGTTGTTCCGCTGCGTTAGCGTTGCTTCACCAGCTTTCCTGACACTCCTGGAGTTGTTTTGTGAAATTGAAGTGTTTATTTTTAAATTAATTTGAAGCACTGAGTTAGATTGTTTAAAAAAGCTGTGCTTAAAATACTGTATTTCATCTTATGAAGAAAAAAATTCCCAATGCCTTCCCCCTCTGGTCCAAAAACTGAGCACTACCTACATAAGTAATATGGGATTGATATTATTTTTTTTCTAAATAAGTACTTCCTCTTTTAAAGAAAATCAGGATATACTTGTTACAACCTCCTATTATTATTCATCTCTTAAACTATGAATGTACATGTAATGTGAAATTTTGCTTCTATTTATAGTTTTGGGTTTTGATGTTTTCAGTCTGATTTCTCGACTGTAAAATATTTTTGCTGAACCTGTTACATATGAAAGTTGTGGGAGAGTACTGTATCTTGAACACAAGTGGCTTTGGTACTGTGGTCTTATTCTACTTAATCAGTTTTTTCTTTTATTTTTTTTCTTATTTTTTATCCTTTTTTTGCTGTGATTGGAAATAGCACTGAACAAAATCTACTAAAATTAAGTTATTTTTCTTTCTACTAAAATTAAGTTATTTTTTTCTCCTGAACATACTTGATATAGTATTTATTAGATTTTTTTTTGAAGTGGAATTATTACTGTTAATCTATTTCAAAACTAGTTAATTTACACTTCACTTTAAATTTTATAACAATGGATTTTGCATGTTGAATGACATGTGAAGAGTTTAATGTAGAGTCAGCATTACTGAAGCTGGTAACCTTAATTTTGCTTTCTTGTTTCTTGTGACACTTTTTTGCATTTCAGCCTTCAGTTACTGTTGTTTCTTTCCTTTTTTTTTTTTTTTTAAAGAAGAGCATAAAATAGGATGTGCTGTAAGAACATCATTAGTGTGTGGAGCAGGGAAAACTGAAACAATTTTGTGTCTGATCTTAGTATAGAAATTATTCATTAAACTGATGCTATGAGCATGCTCTGTACTGCAGTGAATATGGGGCAAAAGTTTTTTTTTTTTTTAAAAAAAGAAACAAAACAAGAAAAAAAATTTTCTCATTCTTTACTACATCATGAACGCGCTGTTCTCCTAGTCTGGTATTTGTGTTCCCACTCCTCATAGCTTGAATTTCTAAAGTAAAAAAAAAAAAAAAACCCAACACAATTGCACTTATTTTTTTTTTTAATTTAACTTTATTTTATAAAAAAAAATATCTCTCAATTNTGTCTCTCATTTTTAAGTTGCAATAGCTCAGAACATGTGTTCAAATGGTTCATGACTCTACAGAGAAGTACTAAAAACATTGCACACTTAATGCTGTCTCTTCATATACTGTTTCACTGTGGGGCAGTTGCTGTCTCTGTAGGAGATGGTCCTGCTCTGCATTTTAAACACTGGATTTGTCTTCTACTACAAACAAATACTGTGAAGTTAATGTAAAAAAAAAAATCATTGATATTTTTAATTGTTTTTAATCTTGGTGCAGTTCAGATTAAATATGTATATTTAAAGACACTAATTTTTGTGGGAGAGTTTTATAGTATACAGTATGTAGAAAAGCTATTGGAATGGAATATATTTTATAAAAACGTTCTATCACTGTTTTATAGTGAACTATTTTTTCTTCAGTGTTAGCGTAATACTGTTAGTCTAGATACGACAATCGCAGGAAGAGTGATTCAAGCTACTGTTAGCGCTTAGTTTTGCGTGGAGTTCTGTTTGCAACTGTATTGGTATGTGCTGTACAATGTGACAATCGTGACTAGGTTTGTTGTCTATAAATTTACACAAAATAAAATGCTAGAGTTGTAAGCATGAGCCTCCTCCTCCCTTTAGCAGAAGGGTTGTGGTGTTTGATTTATTATTGTTATTGATTCATATTTGTTATTTTGGGGTTTATTAGTATTTTTTACAAGTGATTGTGCTGCTTTTTTAAGAATTGTTATTACATGGTGTAATAATTTATTTTTTTTTCAGGGCCATGTGGAATTGTAGGCATGTGAGGAGCAGCCTTATCTCAGTCAGAGCCTGACTGAGCATTTTGTTAGTCACTGGGTAGGACTCAAACCAGCATCACTTCTGCATTTTAACCAGAGTACCAGAGCGGTTTAAATGGGCTCAACTCTCCCTCCCATGACCCGAGTGAGCTTTGGACCAGCCCTGCCCTGTGTGATGCTTTGTCGCAACTGCAGGTGGTTGCTGGGTACCGGGATGCTGGAAGTGATGGATGCTGAAGTGATGCAGTGTCCATGGGCAGCAAAGGGCACCAGTGCCTCCCCGCATCCAAACACCACGAAGCTGAATGGAAGCAACAGCAGCCAACTTGCATGGAAGGGTTATCTTAGGCGCCGAGTCTCCTAAACTTGGGAGATCTGAGGTCTGATATAACTACAGCAAAAGTCCACCTTAAAACTTGGGTTGACTTTGGCAGGAGCTGGAATTAGGCAGCTCACACTCTCTTCCTCCTGTGCCAGCTGCGGCTCCGGGAAGGAAAATAAGCTGGTGGGTACATTTTGCACCTGTACTACATGCACTGCATCTTGTGTTTCTTAATTATTTGGAGGCGAAGGATTGAGGTGGAATCAGTGCCTCAAAATGCTGCTGGTTGAGGGATGGGCAAATTGCAGTTAATGCTGATGCGGAGGCACAGCTCTCTCTCCCCTCCAGCTATTGCTTAGCCGCTTCTTTGCAATCATTTCAAAATAGGTAGGTATTTCTTGTATTCAAGAACGCGTCCTGCCTTGTGGAGCTTGTGCCTCCATCCTGTCTGTGGGGAGGGGAGGTTGAAAAGCTGTTGGGAGATGCACCATGCTCTTGCAGTGTTAGAGATTATATATATTTTAATCTACCGTTGTGTGTGAGTGTGTGTCCCTGTAGCTGTTTATTTGTGACACCCTCTTATTTTCACTCTTTTCCGCTGTTGTGAGTGTATAGAAGAAGATTGAAAGGCGTTCTACCCTCCCTCACTGAAAAAATTTAACTAAATGTGTCCAAATCTGGATGCTGTGCTGGGGGAAGAGGAGGCAAAAGGCTTTCATTGGAGGTAAAGGGTGCTCAGACATAGGCGAGCTTGAAGCTAAACCTAGGATGTGGATGGCTTGCACACAGGCTATAAATAACTGTGAGTAGATTGAGGAGAGCAGCCCACATCTACTCTGGCATGGGCATGCTGTGCCCATTTTCTTTGTTGATAGCAATTGCTAATGTGAATTCTGGCACTCCAAATCCTGATGCCTGTTGTTCTGATAACATAATTAAATCTTAGGAATGTGAAATATAAAAAGCTTTGAGACAAAACCGGGCCACTAAGCGGATACTGGAACGGGAGGTGTGGGGTTTGTACATACTGAATAAGCGATGGAATCCTAGGCAGGGTTTCCTGCCTGCCAGCTCACAGGTACACTAGGAGCAATCCCGCCCTTCCCTATGGGATTTGGGTTGACCCCCAGAAGCATCTGCTGCTCTAACAATGGGCTGCAAGGGCTGTGATCTTCCACAATGAAAGCTTGTAATGGGCTTCTTAGGTTGGCAAGGGTCAGTCATGCTAATGCCAGCCGCCTTGGCTGCTGCTGCCCTTACAAAGCCTGGTTCTCTTTGAGGTGAGTGCTGTGAAATGTTTTCATTAGTTTTTAGCTTCTGTTTTGAAATGCTATGTGCCTTCTGGATGTGGTCTGCCCTTGGAATGCACAGCAGTAGCTGTGGATGTCTGGGTGCATCTGGTTATGTGTCACCAAATGCCACCATGCAGCTGGACACCACAGAAGAATGGCGTCTTCTGAGCTTGGGTGGTGGGACATGTGTTTGGACTGAGTCCCTCCGAACCACTGAGTTAAGTTCATACTGACCTGCGGGGATATCACCAGGTGAGGTTCCTGGTGCTCTTGGATCTCACATCATGGGAACCACTGTGTGGATGGACCACCTTTATTGCTTAAATTAGATTCTTGCAGGTGAAATAAGCCTCCAGGCAAGATGAAGAGTGAGGTCTCCCTTGAGAAGCAGCTGGAGTGGAGGGGTAGAGGAATGATTTTATTGTTCAGCTTGTCGGTAGTACTGGCACCACCCAGCTTCTACTGGTGCTCAGGACTGCATTGTACCCCTCTGAGTTTTTGCTTGCCCATGAGTATCTTTCTGTGCTGTTTTGCTGTGGAAGGCACACAGCAAAACATGAAACAGCAGCTGTTATCTGAGGAAATCAATGGCAGGTGTGACCCAGCAAAAAGGAGTCTATGTAGGACAAAGCTGGGCTCAAGTGAAATGGAGTTGATCCTGCAATGCTGTTGATGTGTGAAAACATCTTGTCCTGGGAGGAGGAATCATGAACAGGGCTGTGAGTGACCTTCCTAGAGAACATTTTGTCTGAAGTGTTTTATGCTGGGGAGGACCTGCCTGGAAGTGCTGCAGATTGAGCAACTCTGTGCAGCAAGGTGTCTTTCATAACAACCAGACTGAAGGATCTTAGTTCCTTGGTTCCTACTAATCACACGTTGGGATGAGCTGCTGCAGAAGATGCCGAGTGCTTTCCAAGTGTGCAGCCTCTGCAGATGAGCCATAGCCTTCCGTTATCTTCCTGACTAGCTCTTTTCATCCCAGTTAAATAAAAGAAGAGAAATATATTGCTAATGCTGTTTAACAGGAGAGTGAGCAAACACGTTGGTTATTGTTACCTGTTTCCTGTTTGTTGTTCCCTCTCATACAGCTGCACGCTCTGTACACAGCTGCCTCCTCTGCCCTTTCGGAATGATCTGCTGCAGAAAAGGAACGCACTTGGCAAACTGGCTTAAAAACAAACAAACAAGCAAAAGCAAACTCAAAAAAAACCCAACCCCAAAGCCCTCTTAATATTCTTGGCCCTTGCATGTGGATCAACCTTGGGTGGGACCTGTCCAGCAAGAGGAGTTTGGCACAGGCAGGGATGAATTCTGGTGGTGTCACCAGCCAAACAGCCTGTGCAGGGCAGTGCTGCCAGAGTTTTCCAGTGGCAGGAGGCAAGCTCTGGCATTCCAAGGGTTTTGAAGACTCTTCCCCATGGATTTTGAAGCAATATACATTACAGACCTTGGGGCAAAATTGACAGAAGAAGGATGCTATCACTCTTGTTTCCCCAAATTCCACTGTTATTAAAGGTACAAATGACAACCTTATCCACAGGTTACTTCTCCCTGGGGATAACTAAGCCCACACACTAGGTACTCTCTGTTCCCCAACATTTCTTATCTCTCCCTTTTTTTTCTGTGCTATCCAGGTGGTGTTACGAGCCATCTGCTGCAGTGATTCAGCAGAATCCATTTAGTGCTTTCCCAGAGAGGCCAGCATCTGTCAGGCAAGAGGGAGACCATGGGGAAGCCCAGCACATCTGCCACTGTGTCTGCAAGCAAGGTCTGGGGTCAGAGCCTAACCTCCTCCTGGCCACTCTGCGGGGTGCAGGTTGTGTGTGTGAGCACCGTGATCTTCATTGTTGTGGCTTGTCTGGCTCGATCTGGGTGGTTAATTATCAAATGGCTGTTTTGGCTTCAGCTGTGGAAGGGAAGAACCTCCCTTGCACTTTGCGACGTTCTGCAGTGTCTGGTCAGTGCTTGGCAGGCACTGGGCTTCCTGGCTGCCTCAAAATGAGAATGAGATGGTGTCGTCTTGGTTCCCAAGGTCATACCGAGAGAGCTTCGATTTGAAAGCGCAAATCTAAAAATACTGTGTCCCCAGCATGCGGGAAATAAGGCAGATTTTGCAGAATGAATGTGATGTGGAGTTGTACTGGCTGCAATAGTGGGGCAGAAAGGGTGATGCCATTTCTGCCTTGGGTATCACAAATTCCAATTGTGTGCACTGGGTAGGTCTTCAAGTGTGAGGAAAGCTTCAGTTTTGCTTCAGGATGGGGGGGAGGATGATCATTCAGATAATATGAAGAATTTCATTAGCGGTGCTGACTTCCCAGCCTGTTGGTAAGACTTCAGCTAATGTTTGGCAGCAAATACTGAGTCAGTATGAAAAGTAACTACCTGGCAAGGTGTTTTGAAAGCCTGTACACATTTGAGCCTCTGGCAGGAAACATAATGGATCTTGTGTTAAAAAATCCATCACATCTGTGTAATAAGTAACAGCAATGAGCTTCAAACAAGGACCAGGAACAACACTTTTCAGGTACCAGAAGCTATCCTTATTTTAGAAGGAAAATGACATTTGGAGGAGCAGAAGGTTCTCTCTCCCTTACTTTGTAAATTAGATAAAAGTATCTTCATTTTGGTAGACCAGAAGTAGTTAAAATGACTAGGGTTTCAATCCTTCTGATGCCTAATCAGCTCAGAAGCTGATTTCCTTTTAAATAATTTTCTTAGAGATGTTCTTACACATTTAATGGTTTTGTTTCTAGAAGTGTTTTGTAAGCAAACCCTTTCACCCTGCTGCTGTCAAAGAACATACACAAAATTCTTAGAAGAGGACAGGAAGACACTATCTGGACATCTGGTCTGTCCTTCTGCTCCTGGGTAGAGCCAACTCACCATAAGATTTACCTGACAAATGTATCTAACCTGCTTGTGGCAACCTCCTCAGGCAATCTGCTGTGGTGCCAACCTGTCCCTTAGCTTAAGATCCTCCTGATGTCGTATGCACTGATGCTTTTGTCCTTCCAGGTGGATAAGGAGGGAGGCTCTATGCTCGGTGTGATAACCGAGCTGTAAAAATGGGCTCGTGTGGTGGACTGAACCCAACACGTATATCAGATATGGATGCAGAGTCTTGGGTGAAGCAGCCAAACTGCTGAACAAGCTTATTCTAAAGCCTGTTGGGTGTTCTATTTCCTGGCCAGTGAGATACAGGAGGCCTCAGATTGTAAGCTGTTGTCTGTAGGGGAGCAGCCTCAAAAACGGGCTATTGGATCAAGACATGCAGAAATGACTTCTGCATAAGACCTCAGTGATATGTTTGTCCCTCAGGAAACTTTTAGGGGTCTACCTCTGCTCAACCAAAAGTAGGCTGTGTTCTCCTCTGCCTTGTCTTAGGTTTTTGTGTAAAGCAGAATTTTGGTCTCTTTTTAATGAACGTCATTCCAGTTTTTAGGGGCAAAACTCAAATGTGGTTGCCTTGCCTTTCTCAAGGCCTTCAAAATAAACCTCGAGTTCTGACTTCAGAAATAACCCAGTTAGGTTTTACTAAAGAAACTAATTTTCCTTGCATTAAATTGAAAGGCTGATGATCAGCTGCATCACGCTAGGAAAAGGAAGCCAGTGGTCAGGCTGCACCAGGGCTTGTTGTGAGGCCCATTAGGCTGCAGCTGGAGCAGTGCAGGACGGTGCAGCATGTGGTATAAGTAGAGAATGAACGTAATGGTGCTTCCTGCATTCTGCCTTGTGAGGTCTGAACAATTCAGCTGATGTTTATTGAGAGTGTGGTGAAGAAACTCACTGCTGGAGGGGAAAACGTCCGGTGCCGCTTGGGGAGTGCCAGGACATGCCTGGTCTGTTAGATCTGATGCTGCAGGTGCCCTGATCTCTGATCTTCTCCAGGCTGGTAGAAGGGTGAAGCAGAGTTAATGCCAGCTCGCTGTCACCCCTGGTCTGGGCAGCACTTTGTCTCCTGGTGCTTCTTTTACACCTGGCAGACATACTTTATTCTCCATCCCTCTGAGGGACGGCGTTAAGTTTGTTTAAGCTCCAGTTTACCCAGGAGATTGAATTTTGGTCTAGCTGGTGAGCAGGTCTGAGGGAGATCTGCTGAACTGCTCAGCTGCAATCCAGCCCTAATTCCAGTGCCATGAAACTAGAGCACTGAATTCTGTCCAGCTGCATGTATTCGGAGGTAATACTGTCTCAAGCGTGTGATATTGTCTCATCAGGACCTTCTCAAAGCTGGGGAAGGAGAGGAGCTGCAGTCATTGGTGCCGTTCAGTGCAACATCCCAGAGGTGGCAGTGCTTGCCTGGAATGGAGGCAGATAGAACTTTGGATTTTTTGCAGCATTTTGGGACTCGAATTTGCTGTTCTCAACTTTGAAAAGTGCCTTATTGCCTAGGGCACAGCCAGCAGTGTCTGCAGGCAGCTCTTCATCCCCTCCTGCTAGGGCAAGAGAGAACACTGGAAGAGATGAGCAAAGATGACATCCAGGCTCTGCACCCAGTGGATGAGGACCGTTTTGGGGAAAGAGGAATCTAGGGTTACAGGCTGGAATGCAAAAGGGGTAATTGGTCTTTGGAGTAAAGTGCAGGGCTCTGGGCCATGGTGTCACCTATAATGAATCATAGAATCATTAAGGTTGGAAAAGACCTTTAAGATCGTCAAGTCCAACCATAAACCTGACACTGCTCAGTCCATAGCTAAACCTTGTCCCTAAGTACCACATCCACACGTCTTCTGGATACCTCCAGGGATGGTTGCCCAACCACATCCCTGGGCAGCCTGTGCCAGTGCTTGACAACCCTTTTGGTGAAGTAATATTTCTTAACATTCACTCTAAGCCTCCTCTGGTGCAAACTTGAGGTCGTTTCCTGTTGTCCTATTGCTTGTTACTTGGGAGAAGTGACCAACACCTACCTTGCTACACCCTCGTTTCAGATAGTTGTAGAAAGCAATAATGTGTTTCCCCCAGTGTCTTTTTCAAACTGAACAACCCCAGGTCCCTCATCCTCTCCTCATAAGTCTTGTGCTCCAGACCCTTCACCAGCTTCATTGCCCTTCTCTGGATGTGCTCTAGTCCCTTGATGTCTTCTTGTAGTGAGGGGCCCAAACCTGAACACAGTGTTTGAAGTGTGAATTATTAACTATTATGATGGTAATAGCACTGCATCTTCTTGTTGCTGATGCCGATAGGGTTGAAGTGCTCCAGTTCCTGGTAGCACCAATTTCCAGCAGGCAGAGAAACTGCAAAACTTCCCAAGTGCTGTGTTTAACTCCACAACACTAGCAGAATCAGAAACTCTTGTTATCTCTAAAATTAGGCTAAAAAAGTCACTCGAGACTTTCAACAACAGAAGCCACCTGGTTTATTTGACTTATGTTTTTAAGCCTTACTACTCGTAAAACTAGAATTTAAAAGATCAGATGACACTTTGTTCTACAGTACTTGCAAACATCAAAAAATGTCAGAACTCATTGAACACTGCTCTGAAGTATGAGCGTAGTGACTTTCTTGCAGTGTTTCACTTTGCCTCCAGTAGCATATTGGCAAGTTCTTACAATGTTTTATTATTCACCTTCAAATTAGAAGTACTGTCTTTTTCTTTCCTTTATTACAAACCAAACAAAAAAATGTCAGTGGTTTTCAGAATAAGGAAGCATGGGAGATTTATCTTGGAAAATGATTTTTCAAAGTACAACTTTGTGTGTGTGTTTTTCTCCCTTTACTGGGTCTTCAGAGTATGCAATGTGGCTGTTTGCAGTTGATGGAGCACAGGGGAGTGTGGGGTGATATGAGGAATGTAACTACAAAACCCAAATTTGTCCCCTAGGACAATCTCCTGCACAGTCACGATATCTGGATCTCTTATTTCTCCTCTCAAGTTGACATATCTAAAAGCCTTGTTGCTTAAATGTCAGTGCCAGGAGTTTCCCTAGGAGAACCTGACTCCACATCATGACCTGGCACAAACTCCCTTAGCTTTTACAACTGCCTGGTGCTAAAGAGTTCTGTGGAAGAAAAATAGATGTAGTGAGAACTCTTACTGCATCACTGGTTTTTGGCACCACAGCCAAAGCTGGCTGATTCACTGGGGTTTAAAATATGTGTTTAAAATTTGATTATTTATAAAGATTTTTTGGTTGGGTTTTTTTGTTGGTTGTTTTGTTTTTCTTTAAAATCTGCTGCTAGAGAAAATGTTAAATTTACAGCCTTTCAGGTAAAAGTTTTCAGGTTTGCCGTCCTCATAGATTTTCATGTGTGGAGTTAGTGAACTGCAGAATATGTAATGCGCTTTCTATAGAAAGCTCATATTTTGTTGACCGTACCCTGCAAAGCTTTGCCCTGGTGGGGCAAACTCCAGTGGAGCAGTGCAGGTTTTGCCTCCTTAAAGGCTGTTGAATGGGCTCTGATGTTGCACAACTTCCAAGCAGGCACAGTGGCGTCGGCTACCTGCGAGCCTCTCCCTCTTCCTTGTGTACTTTGAAACCCCGGGGGAGGGAGAACAGGGAATGAGTAAGTCATCGGGAACAGATGTTGCACAGTAGCAGCGAAACAAATATTTTGTGTTTATGCTACATCCATTCAAGGGTAATATGAACACCAATGCGTCTGTGTTAACTTGCCCTTTCCCCAGCATTTCCTCTGCTGCAGAGCCGTTGGAGCTGAGGCATAGAATGGCTTGGTTTGGAAGGGGCCTTAAAGATCATTTAATTTCAATCCCCTTGCCGTGGACAGGGACAGCTTCTACCAGACCAGTCTTTCTTTCCCACTTTCTTTCCATCTTGCCCTTTCCCCACGTAGCTCTGAGGTGGAATCTGATTTTAATGGAGACTCGCTAAACTCAGAGGTGAGTGAAGATGGACCTCACTGCTGGAGCTGGTTACAAATAAGTCTGCTTGGAAAGGGGTGAGTGCTGAGCTCCTGGAGGTGTGTAGTTTAGTTCCTAATTCTGCAAAGTGTGTTCATTATTCCCTTCTTTATGTGTCATTTCTTCCCCTGCCTGACCTGTTTTCTATCCCCCCTGCTGTGAGTGGCGGTTTGCTTTGCATAGGGAGGAAAGACGCTACCCAGGAGGAATCTGAAAGTTTTTGCAGCTTTTTTTTTTTCCNTTTTTTTTTTTCCCAAAGGAGTTTACTGTATAAGAAGCAGATAGGTTGGGGTTGTTTTTCTTTTTCTTTTTCTTTAAATTTAATTTATTTTATTTTTTTAATTTTTATTTTCCCCCAAAGAGACCTACCTATGTCTCTCTCCAGTCCTTTTCTTATAGATGTGCCGGGCTTGAGGTGCACATCTGCCCCTCCATCTCCTTGTCCTCAGCTCAGTAGGCTGAGAAGCACCCGGTTCCCCAGCCCTGGAGGATATTATCCCCGTGGCAGCATCTGGCTCTTGGCAGGCTCCGCGGGCAGCCTAGCTGGCAGGGATTGGAGTTCCCTTTTAGCTTTGTTGTGTGGTAATCTGTCAGTTGGCTCCTCGGGCTCCCTTGTTCTCCTGTGTGCTTTTTCTTCTCGACAAACCTCTTAATTCAGAGTTGGTCAATAAGCACTTTGGGAATGTTCCTTGGAATTGCTCTCCACAAGTAATTTCTTTTGCTTTGCTCCAAAGAAGGACTTCCAGCAAATCTTTACTTTACTATAATAGTAGCAAGGCAGGGGGGGAGACACTGATCAGGTGCCTGGTAGTTCGTTGGAGTCTGTTAGTGTCAATGGACAGGATAATTTACTCAGCCAATTGTTCAGGCTCTGATTATTTACAGTAACCCTAAAAGCATTGCCTCCCACCCCAGGAAGGAAGCACTGGTGGTTTTAAACATCAAGAAAAGACTTTAAACAAACCAAGAGTAAAATATGAAATGCAAGTTCTGTGGCTCCTCTTGAAAACGAGTGTGTTTTTAGGACAGATCCTCAACTGAAGTAAATCTTCCCTGTCCCCAGGACTGTGTCACCATGTGCTCTTTCAAAACCATCCCCCAAGGATATTGCTATTCTTTTCTCCATGTACGAATAAGCCACTTGCAGTTCATAGCTGCTATATTACAATTTCCCAAGAGGTGCTGGCATCTGGAGAGATTACATTCCACTGGCCCCTGGGATGGAAAGAATGAGTTCAGGAACAAAGAATGAAATCCTCACTTCTGCACTCAGAAATCCGATATTTGCCAAAGGACAGGGGCAAGCTGGTAGCCAGACCTTGACGTTGCTGGTGTTTCATGCAACCTTCCCCTCTCCTGCCAAAAACTGGACTGCACTGAACCATCCATAAAATTAAACTGAATATCACTAGGGCTGAAATCAGTGGGTGGGGAAAAAAAGAAAAAAAAATCTCAACTGTGAACTTTGTGTTACCGAAATGTGTAGGATTAACAGCTCTGTGATCCAGTGTCTATTTGCAGGACTGGCACAGTTCACACTATGGTCTTGGCAGGCATCGCACAAGCCCCGACACCTTGTTCTGCAGAGACACCTTTCTGGGTGGGAGGAGGATGTTGAACGCCTGGCTGCCCGCCAGCTAGCGTTGAACCGCCACGCAAATTGCAGTGTAGCTGCAAAAAAACTGAGATCGCCCACTCCTAGCAGTCTGTGCCATCGGCTGTCTGGCAGGATTGATGGTTGTCACTACCGAACACTGCTGAGATGGAGCCAAAATCAAATGAGTGGATGTCCTCGTGAGCCTGCTTGGGGGGGGGGGGGGAAGCTTCAAAAACCTGAGAACTTCTTTTCAGTTTAGAAACTAAAGAGGCTTGTTCTACTTCATAATGGCTTAGCTGAGAAGGGCTGGGAAACATTCCTGCTGCATGTGAAATTGGAAGGTCACAGGTTTTCAGCTGTCTCTCCTTGGTACTATTTTGGGGTAGAGGAGACTCTGGCAGGAAGAAGGAAGCATCTCTTCTCATGCTAAACTGTCCCTAGGACCAGGAGAGACATTTAACTGTGGCCAGCCCTAATCTTAATAGCTGTGGTTTAGTGCTGCTTGTGACAACAGGGGACAGGCTCATGTCCTTTAACATTTTCCCCTCTTCCCACAAGAACAACCAAGCCTAGGTATGATCTCAGTGATGGCTGATGCATTACAGCAGTGAAGTAATTGATTATAAATCTCCTAGGTAAATCATAGAATCATAGAATAGTTTGGGTTGGAAGGAGCCTTTAAAAGTCATCCAGTCCCTCTCTCCTGCAATGAGCAGGGAGGAGTTCAACTAGATCAAATTGCTCACAATCCCATCTAATCTGACCTTGGGGACTAGGCTTCCTAGACCTGAGTGAGTGGTACAACCAAAGGGTTTCCACAAAATTCTGGTAGGAATGTGGTGCTAGAGCTACACCAGCAAAGCAGAAACCTGTAGCCCTGGCATGGAGTCTGCTCAACATTCAGTTTCCAAATTGTTCATAAAAAAGAGACAAGAAGCATCTGAACTAATGTATCCTGAAGTGTGAGAACAAGCAGGAGAATGGTGTTTATTAATCTCTGCTCCTTCACCTCTTGAAAGAGGGACAAAAGGAAGGAAAGCAAGCCAGAAAGGAAGGACATGTGCTTCCTTTTCTCCTCTACATTGAAAAAAAAAGTTTATTCTTCTGCCTGCTTCCTCTTTCCTTCCCTCATGTCTGTACTGTGGTAAGACACAGAGAATAAAAAATGTTTTCCTTGACCGTGTGTGTCAAGTCCCTCTCCTGGGATGGGGGTGCTGTGGTGCTGCTGCTCCCTGGGCTGGGGAAGGCTGTGGCTGGTCCTGCCTCTCCCATCATTCCCATTGGTACTGGTAATTTATTTTACGGGGGCAGATCTGAACTATCCAATCTGAATCCATAGGGCTTGCTAGAAAAATAGTTCAACATATTCTTGAGTTACATCAGCAGATGTGACGCTGAAGGGTGTCTTTGAGCCTGCCTGAGCTGAAGAAAAGCCTCCTGTCTGGTGATGTGACCTCTCCAGGCTGCATCCTTATGTTTTCTTCTAGTGTGACTTGAAGGGGCTGATCCCAGCAGAGAAGATATTGCTGTGCTGATAACCTAGTGCCTGCAGAGGGGAGCAATGAGGGGCCACGGACACACTTCTGTCTGTGACATGAGCAGTACCTATGTTGCTCATTCCTGGGGGACACCAACTCGCAGAGCTACAATGAATGGTATTTACTGGCTTGGCAGATAGAAAGACCATAGCTATGCATCCTGCAGAACTGAGTGTAATCTCACTAAGATGCCAAACACCAGCTGCGTAGTCCTGCCAGGTGCAAAATGAGTGGAGAAATCAGCCAGAAGGATGCAATGGCAGCAGCAAGGCAGGGACTCCTGCCCTGTAGCCCAGCACTTCTTCAGTGTCATACCCTCTGAGTTATAAATCCCTTTCTGCTGCCCCAAGTGGGGAGGTGAAGCTCTCCTCTACCTCAGGAGTTCCTTCCTCACTCAGTCAGCAATCTTTGCTCTTCAGATGGGCTGTAAATATCCATACAAGGAAGCATAGGAGCACTGTGCTGAGCTAACTCCACCGTGATTTATAAACCTAAATTACTCACATTAATTGAGATCTCAGTTTGGGGGTTACCTGAGGAGTGTGTTTGGGACAAATGCTTCCTACCTCCTTAAGCAGGTGCTTCCTCTTTGTGTTGGCTTCAGGAAGGATGCCCTCCTCAAGCTGCCTCCTTCCCGACTGCTGCCCCAGCTCCAGCCTAGCTTTGCAACCTCATGGCCACCTTCAGCCAGAAAGATCCTTTCTTCACTTGTCTGCAGTAGAGAAGACCAGGTTTGAGTATTATGTCTATCCCAGGGCAGGAACACAGAGCATTTCCTGACTGCTTGTTTGTATCCCGTCAAAGATGACATCTCGTTTGGTTCCTTCTCCCTTCCTTTTCTCCATTAGGTTGGATGGTATCCTTATATTAGGCAGCAAAAGAGAAGAATGAAGATTTAAACTCATTTAACCTTGAACATAGCCATTAGTTAAGCAATTAAAATTAAAGGGTGAGTTAATGGGCAGTGTCAAACATTCGGAGAAACATCTGTTGTAATAGAAGTCTGCCTTTTAGCTGATGAATAATTGATCCGCTGTTCGTTAGCACCTAAGCCCAGACAAAGTGCAGCACTAGCACTGCTGAGGCATCTCCAGAGCTTGCTCGCCAGCCTCAGGCTTCAAGAGAGCAGGAGAACTTGCTATCACCACTTGAAGATACATTAGGAAAACCACCTGCTTTGTACCCCATTGACTAAGGTCATTCCTGCTGAGTCTTTTGCATTCCTGGGATCAGTCATGTTACTTCAGGTCTAGAGGAATCAATGGTCTATTTTTAAGTCTTTATTAATGCATGCGTGGATGCATGTGGTGTCTATTTGGACACCAATAACCAGAGATGTAAATGACTCAAAAGGCTTTCAACAGTATCACCAAGCTAAATTAACTTGCTTTTTGGCAAGCAGCAGATGTGAGTGAACGTCTTCATTAATGTATTGAAAGCAATACAGTAAATATTGACCTGAGTTTGAGGGGTTGATAGCACTTAACACTTGTCTCTTGGCTGTGGTAGAGTCAATAATGCTGAAGTCACTTCTGCAATGCTGCCATTTCCCATAGAAAGCCCTCTCTCCATAGAATAGCAAACAGCAAAAGACACTTGGGTGAAACCTTAGGTCCTACGAAATGAACTTACATGTGGGTTTATGCAACAGTTCAGGGGTTTTTTTTGAATAATGTTAATCTGTACTCATGCTATAAGCATAAAGAAAGGGAAATAAGTTGAGGTAGGAAAATTATCTGTGTGTCTTCAGCTTGTTTTAGCTGACAATGAGCAGAACCTGTAGTTGAGTTTCTTCCCATATCCCTCTCTCTGCATGCCCAGGTTGCCTTAGCATCTACCTGCACTTCTGTTGCTGCTTCAACTTCTTCCTTTGCTTCTTTAGACTAGAACAACTCTTCTCCCAGTAATAAAGGTGTCCCTGAATTATTGTCAAGTGTTTGATGCTCTGCTTCACTTCTACCTTTCACTAGCTCATTAATATTGTCTTTAATGACACGTGAATACAAATAGACTTTGCTTTGAAGCCCGTCTATAGCAGGCAGCAAATTTGGCTTGTTCTGGAGCTCTTTGAGGCAAGTTGTGTTTAAACAAAATTTTAACTGCTGAGGTTATGAACCTGTGTAACTGCCCATCCAAATGTGTGTGGGACATGCACAGAAAAGGCATTCACATTGAACTTAACATGGAAAAATTTTTAAAGGAAAGATAACTATAAGCATGGATGAAGTAGAGTAATGTTTTTATCCTAGAGGAATTTTGTTTGAGGAAATGAGACCAGTTAAATAAGGAGACTGTAATTAAAAACTGTAATACAGCCAGTCCGGCCCCTGCCTCCCCCTCCCCCATTTTAAAATTTCAGTAATAAAAAAACCTTCTCAAAAATAAAAAATGTCAGAACTTGTGACGTTTTCAGTTTACTTACTTATATGTTTGGCTATACTATAGAACCAAAAGTGTATTTGTTTCACCTCAAAAATGCATGTTCATAGCTCCATCTCAACCTTAACTTCGACTTTGTCTCCGTGCTCATGAGAGTGACGCCATTTCCATTAAAATAACCTGGTTATATTTTCTTGGCCATAAACCTACAAAAATCATAGTTGTCCTTTCTTTCACCCAAAGATTTTGAATGAAAGATCTGTGAAGAAATCTCTGCTAAGTAATTTAGCTGAGGTTTGTCTTTTATTGACTTAAATGGAAGCAGATTGGAGCCTCAGGAAGGCTGCTGCCCTCCAGATAACTTGCCCAAACATCACTTTTTGATGTGTAGTAGCCAGATCTTTTCTGAGCTGACTTCTCAGACCTTCTGTTTACATCTCTGGATAATGAAAGGGGTTTGCCCCAGAGCTTTCTCGCCTCTGATAAGCATTTAGCCTCCTCCTCCCCTGCCGTGTCTTCTCAGCAAAGGCAGCAAAGCAGTGCTGGTTTGTCTGAGGATGCAGGGTGTTTTAGCTGTTACCTGAGGAACAGCTATTTTAGAAAAGTGGAATTTATGTACATGGATATGGGACAACTGGAATCTGCCAACTAACCTGCGGAAAATCTACCCTGTATATTATCACAGTAAAGACTTTGGGTGGTGAAGCTTACTTTTTAGTTGCATTTTCATTAGAATTATCAGCTCATCATTTTATCCCCATGAGTAGTGGCTGGGCAGGGAGGAAGGGGAGTAGAGCTATGTGCACAAGGTCATCCTCTGCCTTGCCTGGTCTGAACAAACACTGCAATACTCTGCTGGTGAGCACAAACTCTGTGTCTCTGCCTGAGTTTCCCCAAGCTGAGATATAGAAGTCATCACCCAAAGGAAGGAAACTTTCTGTGAGCCCTGCAGGATGGGTTCTGCTGCTTCCCAGCCTGCCCACTGCCTTTTCTGCCCAGCATACGTGGGTCTGTGCCTGGATAGGGCTTGGTGTGGGTGTGTCTAGAGGTGCAGAGTTTGCTGAAAAGGGGGCTTTTAGAGAAAGTCTTTCATAGCAGCAAAATAAAGCCATGGAAGAGCAAGACATTGGGCCATTGGGAAGAAGAAGGTAAAGCCAGGAACGATGGCTTCATGGGTCAGCGTCAGCCAGGAGAACGAGCTGAGGAAACCACACTGATCTGACTTACTGGCCTATCAGTGAGTTTGCCTTTTTTTCAGGTATCTTCTTCAAAAATGGAAGCAAAACTACGTTTGTAGGCCTGATATGGGGTTGCTTGGCACAGCTGATACCCTCCTGGCTCTCGGGAAGCCTGGATTTGGGCTGCTTTTCGATTTCTTAAGGAAAATGTGGGTGTGCTCCACTCTGCCCCATCCTTGGGGTTCACCTCTGCTACAGGCTGAGCACCTGCAAGGAGGTGGCAGCAGGAAAAGGGGTCTGAGCTTGGATCCTCCTTGCTATGGTATAAGTTTATGTGTGCTATGTGGTTTGAAGCTGTCAGTTGCGTTGCTGTCCCAGCTTCATTCCCATGAGAGGTGGGCCTGAAGCTCTTAAGATCAGCCTGGGCTGGTGGGCTTGAACCAACTTCTGCACAAAGCTGCTTATGCTCCTTAATGAGAGCAAAGCAGGGCACTGCTGCTTTTCCCTTTGCCCTTGTTCTGGCTTTTCCCAGAACACGGGAGCTGGAGCCACCAGCCCCTGCAGATGCTTGGGGGGAGAAAGTGAAGCTGGGGAAGGAGGAAAAATCTTCACATTTCACAGGTATCCCAGAAGTGCTGCTGGGGCAAGTCCTAATAACTACTGCTTCATTGCAAAATAAAAGAGGATTTATTAGGCATTTTCCTCTGAAAAGATGTCTGCAATGTCAGCAACTACCCAGGCAAAATAAAGGAGAAAGGTACAACTTCCCAGGCCTTGGGTGCCAGCAGCTGACAGCTCCACTTTGCCTGTCATCTGCAAATGAGCCGAGTTCCTCATCATAACAAGAACTGGAAGAATCTGCTTTTATAGCCTAGAAATAGGGGTTTGGCTTTGGCCTTTTTTGGTAATCTGTTTGGAATTTGATGATGGCAGTGGTGATCAACAGTTGTTTAAAACTGCTGGCAGCCCGCTGGTCTTCACGCAACGGCTCGATGGTCTTGGGCTGTTTCCAGCTCTGTGCATTAAACATTGCTTTCCCATGATGCAAGGAAAATGGTACGGTCGACACTAAAAGGCAGAAAATAAAAACCTGATGAAAGGAAATGCTTTTCCACACAATTAGCCTTTGGGATTTGTTACCACATGGAGATGCTTGAGCCAAACACTTAGCACATCTTTTGGGAAGGAAAGGGTATCTGTGGAATTATACGGAAATCAGATTTTCCCAGGAAAAAAAGTTTGAATTTGAATGAAGGGCCTGAAGTTCAGGCCAGAAGTTTCAGCTTCAGTTTGAGCAATTAAGATGCTCTCTGGACTGTAGCAAGCTCTTGAATTACAACTTGAAGTTGCAGGTAAGTGTTACAACTACCAGTTACACCATTAATCTGCGTTTATAATTGTTTTTCCTACCATTTGTTCACCCAGCAGCACAAACTTCCCCGCTGGAGGTGTTTCAGTAGTGGTACAGTTTATGTTACCTTCTTCCTCAGGTCCACACCAGCACTACAAGGGACTGGGCTTAGTGGCTTTTTGTTTGGGCAGCAAAGGCATTGGTAACTTCTCCCATTCCTCCAGCTGATGCTTGACTTCATGCTGCAGGTGAGGTCAAAATCTACCTTCCCTTCAGACAGGAACAAAGTACAGAAAGTTTTGTGTATGAACTAAACTCTGCTGGGCAGACTGGCAAGGCTGAAAGCTGGAGCAAGTCTTGCTCCTGGGAAAGATTTCTCTCAGCTGCAGCCTCACAGGCACTGGAATCCTGAGAAGGCACCTGAGCTGGAATTTTAGCATCGTTATGATGGATGTGGCATTCACTAGTCACTCTGTGTCGAAATTAATGTGCCATTTTATGGTGGGTTTTCCTTTTTCTTTCATTTTGAGTTTGCCAGGACTGTTTTTTTTTTTTAAAAAAAGTCCCCCTCCTGGGTTTTCCAACTCCCCTGAAATCACAAACCCTTCATTTAAAATCCTTTTTTTCATTATTAGTGTGATTTTCACCTGAGAGACTGAATTTGCATTCAGGTGTTTCATAACACTGAATTTGTTCCAGTGTGCTGCAATGGGTTTCATCCTGCATAATGAGGCAGTTTGCTGAAAAGGGGCTTTTAGAGAAAGTCTTTCATAGCAGCAAAATAAAGCCATGCAGAACAAGATACCAGGCCATTATAAACAAGTGTTTGGTACAAATACAAATCTCAGAATGTTTTCTTGTTACCAGTGGGAGGGAGGGCACCACTATTTCTGGGTTACATAGAATCATAGCATAGTTAGGGTTGGAAGGGACCTTAAAGATCATCTAGTTCCAACCCCTAAGGTTACATGTGTAGATACAATCTTGGATTCGTAGATCAACAGAACAAGGGTGCTTAAGAGTGTGTCTATACTTTCTGTTGACCTGCCACCGCCACGCTGCTGTGTGAGGGCATCTTGGAAAGGATATGTCCCTGTGCTACCCTAGAGTTGCTGGGAGGACAGGGGGTTTGTTGGTTGGTTGGCAGCATGAAAGCGGAGAGCCCCTGAGTCGGAAATTCAGGATTCTTGCTGAGTCCTGGGGACTCCTGCCCAATGGGACATGGGTGCAGCGGTGGGGTGGCTGCTTCTCTGTGGCTCTGCAGAAATGCACAACAGTCCCAAATTTTCTCCTTCTCTTCCTTGTTGTCTGCAACAGTTACAGTACATGAGAATTTAGAAATGTCCTTGATCTGATATTTGCTTTGTATTGCCTGCCAAAATAACGCCCCACATAATGAACAATGAAGAGGTGGTTTGTTGGTTGGTTGTTTTTTTTAAAAAAAAGAAACTATTGGACTTGTCTAAGTCCCTGCCTGAGCCTTGGATAAGCCTGGAAACTCTTTCAGAGCTTTCTGCAAATTGAGAATACAAGGAAGCAGTTTATCTCTCACTGATGACCCAAGAGCATCCTCTAGTGTGTATTTAAGGTAACACTTATGCGTTGCTTGCCGGGTTGCCTTAGGAAAAATGAGACTGTCAGAGCAAAGGAGCATGAAGTTCACGGTAAAAAGGAGTTCAAGAGGCTAAAGAAGCAAGTGCAAACACAGGTAAAAATTGTCTGCTCCCATTCAAGGCTGCGTTCAGGTGGATTTAACAGCGCTGAAAACCCCATGGGGCTAGGCCTTTCTATGGGGCAGAGGGATAACTCTCATTTATGAAGCCACGAGCAAAATTCACAGAATCACAGAATCACAGACTCACCGGGTTGGAAGAGACCCACTGGATCATCGAGTCCAACCACTCCCACAANGCAAACACAGGTAAAAATTGTCTGCTCCCATTCAAGGCTGCGTTCAGGAGGATTTAATAGCACGGAAAACCCCGCAGGGCTAGGTCTTTCTATGGGGCAGAGGGGTAGCTCTCATTTATGAAGCTATGAGCAAAATTGAGAGCCAACATTTTATAACATTAAATGTATTGATGTGGCCAGGTATACAAAAAAAAATTGAAAACTTCCTGCAGACAGACACCTTAAAATGAATTAAAATATATATTATGTGCTTACAGTTTACAGTAACGTCTGTAAGGGCACATTCTGACTATGTATGTATTTTGCTAATTAAAAAACGTACGTGAAACCACTTTGGAGGCTGTGCGGTTTTTCCTTTTGCTGTGAAAACCTACTTTATATTTTCAGTAACAGTAAGCAATTTTCCCACACTGGTACATTCTGATTTTCACTGCTCTGTAAAAGTGGTGCATAATGAAGAGTGCAGCTAAAGATTTTTAAATAGCCATTACATTGCTATTACATGTATTTATGCTATTATGCTATTATATGACACAAATCTAGTCCCTCTGCACCCTATTTTTTTCTCCTGTAAAATGGAAAAAAGGCTAATTTACCTTCCTCTGAAAGGAGTAAAACTATTACCCTGAATCCTCAGCTAAAAGATGATGAGGAGCTATATAAACATTATAGATGGGTGGACAAGGGGCCAATGACAATGTATTACCTTCCAATGTCAGGACAGGAGAAAAGATGCCAGACTTTCCTTCCCTACCTCACTGGGCCTTTGCATTTTGGCTTTCCTCAGCTGGAAAACTACCCCTTCCCAATAAAGTCATGGCACCAACACAATTTCCTCTTGCCATGTCCTTTTGCAGAAAGTCTCCTGGAAGCCCAACTTTGTGCACGCATGTTCATAGATCAAAGATCATAGAATGGAAGAGATCTTAAAGATCCAGTTCCAATCCTCCTGCCATGAGCGGGGATGTCTCCCACTGGATCAGGTTGCTCAAAGCCTCATCCAACCCCGCCCTGAAGACCTCCAGGGATGGGGCAGCCACGACTTCCCTGGGCAACATGTGCCAACGCCTCATCACCCTCACAGTTAAAAAATTCTCCCTGATATTTAATCTAGATCTCCCTTCTTTCAGTTTAAAACCATTACCCCCTCTTCTGTCATTATACTCCCTGATAAAGGACCTCTCCCTAGCTTTTCTGCAGGCCCCCTTTAAATACTGAAACCATCTTGCTATCAGGGTGATTGGTTTTTTGGTTGTTGTTGACCTGCTAAAAACCTGCAGCAAAACACTGCTGAGAAACTCTGCAGGAAAGGAAAGCAGCACATAGACTATGGTTTAGAGAAGGGCTGATATTAGTACAAGTAACACACCTTATTTGTGCGCAAACTTGAAATGAGTAGAGAGGAAGGGTGAGATCAGGACAGCCACAGATCAGATTAATCTCACCTCAGTGGGATGAAAGGCTTTGAAAGAAACTTTGAAGGGATGAGTGCTTATTGTCATGGAAGCAAATAGAAAATGAGATAACATCCAACAGAGCTTACCCAAAGTAAACTGTGCCAGCCTAACTTGTTAGCATTCTTTGATAAGAGAACTGATCTTCCACATAAGACCTACTGCATCCATATATTACTCTCCTTGTCTCTCAAAGCAGTTGATAAAGTGCCATTTGGGAAATTATGCATTAAGATGGGAATTGGTAGGAGTGTTTTGGTGGGTAAGGAACTGACCAGGGCAATGTGTGTAGTTGGAAGAGCCTCTGAGGAAGCTGCTGGAGTAGTTCCTCAAGGAGACTGGGAAATCATTGCTAGTACAGGGGAGCTGGTGTTTTTCCTAATGGGAACAGATGGAAAGAGTAGGAGAAAGGAGTGAAATTCAGTGAGTATGAGCTTGTGGAGCAGCAACAGTTTCTGCCATGAAACAGGTGCTTGACACTTGGGAATTACTGGGAAGGAGAACACCTCAGTGCCGCCTCTGAGAGCAGGAGGACTGAGAATCACGGCCACTATGCCATAGATCTGACAGTGGTTTGCTCCCTCCTTGGATATAAGGAGTGGCACGTATTTTCAGTAAATACAAGGCGGGATAAAGGCCATGATACAGAGATTGGTGAGACTTCACTTGAGATACTCTGCTCAGCCTGGTCTTCTGTGTAAAAGAAAAATGAATGTAGGAAGAGGCAATAAGAGAGGAGCAGGCTAAAACCAATGTGTTTTGTTCTTTTTTTAATTACATGCCCAATGTGAATTTTGCACTAGCACGAGTAAGGAGTAGGTGGGAAGGTGCAGCCCTGCTGAGGAAGAGGAAGGATGACTATTTGCAGGATTCTGTCACTCAGTACAACATGGAACATGTTCTTCCACTATCACTTCTCATGCAGAAGATATTGGAGTTGACCAGTGGGGCCAGTCAAGCAAACTGGAGATGAAGGGGCCATGGCCATGTTTCTGACCACACTGCTGAGGTGCTTTGTGGTGTGGGGATCATTTGCTGGGAGTGGTGAATATACTGGTTTCTGGTTTCAAGGCTGGCACCAGGATCAGCAGATGCAGGTTGTCCCAGGAGTGGTTTTGGTTGGGGATGAGCCAGCTTCTAACTCTTGGGGCTGGAAGAGTATTCTTGTGGGGATGAGTATGGGGAAGAGAAACCCAGAATGATTTTCCGGGATTAGTTTATGTGTGGGATGTTGTGATGCAGTTGCCTGAGGCTAACAAGATCAGGCTTAACCTGGGAGGTAGCTAAGCTTTATAATATACCTAAAGAAGTCTATGCTAAAAAAAGAGAAGTGGAGAAGGGAAAAAGACTTGAAAACTGAGGAGGAATGTGGAATATTGAGCAGTAAGTCAAATAAGGCAATTTTGAATGAGTGCTCTGAAAGGAACTGATCATCTGTGTATCCCACATCAAGCATGGCTGTCACAGGAAAGCTCATTTTAAGGCATTCTCTCCTCCTGTTTGGCCACTATATTGCGTCCTAGACACAGTCACTTGGATGCAGAAGCTATTTCAGTTTCTGTTTCTACCTCTTCAACTATACTGCCATCAACATTAGAGGCAATTCCTCACTGATCCTCCTCATTCATGCAAGCACAGTTTCACAGTTTTCAACATAAAAGGGATTGTAACAATACTTTTATACATTTTTGGAAAGAAAATGGATAGACAGGTATAAGCAGGACTTGCACTGGTTGGATGCATTACAATAACTTTAAAAAAACAGAGTTCACATTCTCAAAGATTCTTTGAAGTTGGGTTTCTCTTTTGGTTAAGCACACACTGGTGTGTAGAAAGATTAAACACTTGTATTTAAAGACAGTCATTGTGGTATTCATATGCTGCCCTGTATGGAATCAGTGTTGAAACAGCTGAAGGAATCACAGCAAAAGCAGGAACTTGGAAAATCTACTATACACAAGGGAATCTTAAATTCCCTTATTTCATTTAGATATTCTCTGTGATTTTCTAAATACGACTATATCTTTATGTGATCAAGTATATGAAGGAAGAAGTTCACAGCCTACTACAAATCTTAGTGAAGACTGAAACCACAAAACTCAGTTGACATAATGCTCGTTATAGGTGAGGTTCCTCTCATGGAGCCATTTTCACTCAGTTATGTTTAAAGCTTAGTCATTTGGGTTAAACCCCTCTATTCTCCCTTCACCTCAGGCCCAAAACCAAACCCAAGCCTCTTTTTAGTTATTTCTAAAGACTAGAATGGGAAAGAAATGCTGGCAGCCCATTTATGTCAGAAACTCTAGCATTATGCTGTGTTTCAACAACCTGGTGAGATCTGGCAGGACCTTGCTCTTCACACCTGCCTCTCTTCCACATCTGACCTCACTCAGACACACAGACATGGGACCAAATGGAGATCATAGAATCATTGAATCACCAGGTTGGAAAAGACCTACCAGATCATTGAATCAAACCATTCCTATCAAAGATGGCCAAGTTGCCTCCTGTACCCTTTCACCTGCCACTTCCCAGTCTTCAGAGCAGACTCAATGATTTTAAGGGTATTTTCCAACTTAAGTGATTCCATGATTTAGTGCTTATGAAGGAGCAAACCAGCACCTGGATGAACACAGAGCATCTGAATATGGTACAGTCATTGCAACTCAGACTTCCTGTCCCCTTATACATCATTTCAAGCCTTGACAAAGCAGGATTTCCAGAAAGCCATCTTCACATGCATCAAGGAGCTTAAGTAAATTCAATCTAAGGAATGTGTCTGGCATGTCAAATTTTAAAATAAATGTTTCTTTGAAAAAAAATAGTAGTAATTGAGTAAAGCCTGATCTACTGAGAGGTACTGGGCATACCTACTAGGTAAATCAGGTGGCTCTGGTGAGAACATGCATAGCTTTTCATAGGCAAATAGTGCAGTTGGACTAGATGATCATTGTAGATCCTTTCCACCTGGGACTATTCTATTCTAATACCTTAAAGAGAGCAGTTGGGCATACACCTAGCTAACAATTTTGAGCTTACTCCTTTTGCTGATTTGTGATTTAATCAGGTCATGGAGATAAACCATATAAACAGGTTCAAGCAACACAGACAGGATGGTTCTGTGCATTAGCAGTGTGTGTATGGCTATTAGTCTTTAGACTTCCAGGGCTCATTGCTCACCTCCTGCCCTGCCTTGATCCTGTATTCTCTGGGAAACCTATTGCAATCCCACCTTGAGAGCACACAGCCAGCAATCAGTTTATACTGGCAATGGCTTTAGTAGGACAGTATAGATAACAGAAGCATTGCAATAAATATATATAATGAATATACATAGGTGGGGTCAAATGATGAGTTATTTGGTCAATAAAAAGCCTCTTAATAATAGAAGCCTCTTAATAATACTTGGTCTAGCAACAGTGGTGAGGGGAGGTGTTGCCAGAGTTATTCATACAACCTCATGCAAAATCCTGCAACCCTCTGCCATCTCCCATCTTGCTCTGTTGAAAAGAGCAGTGGCTTAACTGCCTATTGAAATGGGCATTGTATCAGATGCTGGTGAATCCCATATTTTCTTCCATTCTCTGTTTTAACAGGTGATGAATGGCACCTGCAGCACTAACCACCACTTTGCTCCTCAGGTGTAGAACGATGTTGCACCTCTGCTGCTTTCTTGGCACTTCTCTCTGCCTTTTGTCTTTCTAACCAGGATTTCACCCATTCCGCTGGCCTATGCTATTTGCCCCATGTCTGCTGCAGGTGAGTGAGCTCAAGAGTTACTTCTGTTTTGCTTTTTAGCTCCTTGGCTTTGGTAATTTTTGTGGAAACTCATCCCTACCCCTGCCCCAAACGCAGCCTTCTAGCTATGCCACCTACCTGCGAGTCTTAAATACCCAGAAAGCTGCTTTTCTCTCGCAAAGGAGCTAAGCTTGATTTACAAAGTCTATAGTTGTGATCAGTGCAGGCAACTGCTGAACTTCTTTTAAGCCTCTCTTTTTCCCTAGAAGGATTAGCAGTTGCAAGATCCTTTGTATTCACCTCGCGAACTTGCTGAGCACAGTGATTGCAGTGGGAAGATTTCCAGATCCACGTTGCCTTGTGCATGTCTCGACTCAGGTGAATCATTAGTCCTCAGTGCCAAGAAATCACAGTAATTGCATAAAGGCCTGAAGGGAAACACAAAGCAAGCTGATCTGTAACAGCCTTCAAATACAGGTGTCCTGAATTCCTTTTGCCTCCACTGGTACTAGGGACCCCACTGTCCCCTGGTAAACAAAGAGATAACATGGCCCCATGTGTCTTATATCTCTTTGGTGCAATAATATATTTTGCATGATAAAGATTGTCCTGAGTTCAAGAAAAGGCTGAACAGATTCATAAAAGGCTGTTTAGCAGAGGGAAAACACAGAGACCTCAGGAAACCCCCGAGCTGTGAACGGCTGGCAGCTGGGTGATACCCAGGCCACATTTTTCTCCAGGAATTCAGTTTAACTGTGGCGAGAGGCATAGCTGCCAAGGTGGCCCCTAGCCTGATGAAGTATGGCTATTCCCAGGAAAGCTATTGCTTCCCAGAGCACGTGTGAGCTCTTTGGTCTCATCAGACAGGCTCTGCCTGCACATAGCCACATAGCTGTCCTCAAGGGAAGCAGGTCCCCAGAGCATCAGTAGACTTTCTAGCCTGGACCTTCCTGTCTCATGCCAAGAGTAAAGCAAACACTGGTGTATTTCCCCACATGCAGCTGACAGTGCTAATTTTAGGTCAAGAACTTTAAGTTTCCCTTCAAGTAGCAAAGGCTGAGGTTTAAAACTTTTCGCGAGCACAGGGTGATGCGTGTCACTGATGGGCAAGGACACAGCATGTAAAAACTAGCCTTGTTGAAGTCAGCAGGAGTTTACCCTTTTCACTTCAATGAGGGGCTTTTTGACCATCCCTTCTCACTGTGAAGTAGAAGAGAGGTGCAGTCCCACACAGCATTCTGCAGTCAGCAAATCCTCCTGTTGGCAGCAGTGAATTTATGAATTTTCATGGTATCCATTAGTAGTAAGCAGAAGTTGCCCTGAGACAGGCTTTTTGTTAATTAACCTTCTGAACATGCACTTTTGTTTCTAACTGTGAATGAATTTGGTGTTCAAAGTCTTTTTCACATGCCCCTGCTTTTACTTTTTGTTTTCCAGGCTAATGGCTTTGTAATCCAAATAGTAATAGTAAATTGTAATAGTAAAATAATGACTAGGAGGCAAGAGCAGTAATTACACAGAGCAGAATACGTGCATGCAGTTCGGCCTTCTGCTAACATAAATAGATTTTGAGGGATCTATTCCTACTATAAGAGAGTGTTCAAATCTCTCCTATCTTTCTTCTTCCCTCAAAGAGGAATTCAGAGCCTAAATTCTCAGGGACATGAAATCTTGCTGTGTAAGGATATTAACATCTCCAGGTTTACTTCTTAGCTTTCTATTTTTATGCTGTTTAGCAAAGGCAGTTAGAGCACAGATTAAGTGCTCGGTTGTGCTAAGTATTCCCAGCACAATTGCTTTGGTGGCCAAAAACCAGAATCCCAAACGCTGAGCTTGTTGTGCCCCTATGGGTCCATGAAGCTGGATCACGGCAGGCAGGGCTGGGAGGCTTCTAGGAGCGAAGAAACGGAGTCCAGCCAGCAAGCAATCTCCTTATCCAAGGGGGTCAGAAGGGAATCTGGGGATTCCGCACAGGCACTGAAGGGAAGTGGTTCAGATTGACTTGCTTCTGCATCCGACCACAGCACTTATCACTTCCACCACAACCAGGAGAGAGGCCCCAGGGCTGAGCTCCAGCCCCACACACGCTCTGGATTTTATATACCTGAAGGGACCAGCTGCAGCCAAGTTAGACATAGCTTTTCACACCCAGTTGAAGAGGAGGCAGAGGTATAAAACCAGCTTCGTCTGGCACTTTAATAAACCATGACATCCCCATTTTTTTAGTTAGAGTCAGTTTTACACAAGCTGCACAAACCTTAGAGAAAACTGCTGGTTCACTCACCTTAGAGAAAACTGCTAGAGTTTGTACAGAGTCTCTACTGAGGTCTATATTTTACTTAGGACTTGCCAGTTTGTCAGTTCTTAATTCACTTAACTGACACATTAATTTTATTGTGGGAATTTAAAATGAGTACTGTAAATGATCAAGCAATCTACAAAATGCAAATATCTTACATCTTTCTAGTAGCTGTTATCAACTGAACCAATAATGAAAGAAAAAGAGAAAATCTTCTTTCACAAGATTTCTTTCCTGTAAATCATGTTGGCCCCTATTATTTCTACTGATGGTCTTTATTTGCTGACTTCTACACTAGTATTTCATTACTTTGCCCAGAATTACTAAGTTGACTGGCTTAGAATTACTTTGATTGCCTTAGTGATTTTTTTTAATAACTGTCCCAAAATGCAACATTTCTCCAGTCCTCTAAAATATTTGCAGTCCTCCAAGATTAAGTGGGAGTGGGTCAGAGATCCCTTGAGTCAAATCATTCCAGTTGTGAGGGTGACAGTTGTCTGGACCTGTTAGGGTAATAATGTTTATCTCCAGTAATGCTGTTTAATTGCCTCCTTGGTTACTAATGGGATGGAAAGTGCATTGTCCTCATGACATCAGTGCATGATTCTTCTTGTTTCCAAGTTCAGAACAAAAATATTTATTGAACACCTCAGTCTTTTTCACATCATCATCAACAATTTCGCTATTTCCATCTAGTGACAAGTGGTTTTGAGGTAAGCATCATCTTCAATGTAAACTGGAGCCACATGCCATCCTATTGCCCTGTTCTATTCAATATTCTTGAGACCAATTTAAGTCTTCAATATTGCCCTGTTCTATTCAATATTCTTGAGACCAATTTAGGACCTGATTGTTCAAGACTGCAGCAATATGAAAATCCTAAAGGATTTTCAGGGGTGAACTCAGCCTCCCAGATGTTGGTATCTTTGCTATTGGCTGCGAAAATTACCTCAAAGATTGAAATGGGCAATGACTGACATGGCATACAGTCTCATTGATTTTGTTATAGCTAAAAATGGTTGAAATTCAAGTTTTAAATTAGTCTGAAAGGTAGCATAGCACTTTTTTTAAACCAATGGCATCCTTAGATTCATTGTGCAACAGCAGGTATTCTTCATATGTTTTTAAAAGCTGGTTTCTATGCGCCATCCATTCAAAGTGCTTCTAATGTAAAAAAATAACCAGCTGTGTCTCAGAGATGGAAGAAAATAGCTTAACTCTGGTAACACAGCTCAGAAATGGCACAGAGATACAAAACTGCACTGTCAGGAAGTGCCCAATGGCCAATGACATCATTGCTACTGCTGTTAATGTTTATGGTTTATGACCCGATCAAGTGATTAGGGCTTTGAAGGTACCGACATCCTTTCATGTGGGTTGCATTACATCAGGTAGACTTCTCTCTTCCTGGACACCCTTGGGCCCAAGCTTCATGCTGCTGTGAGTAAGGCAGAGGGAGAGGGCTGTGTTCCTGCTGCTCAGAAGGTGCCTGCAGCACCCTAGCCCCACCCAAGCAGCGTCTTTCTTATCCATGGTGCATGGGACTCTGCAGGGCGCTAGGAATGAACTAGTCACTCTCATCATCCAATTTTATTGCACTCTTATTTAAGGAAAAATCAAAAGCATATTTTAAAAGACAGCTATTTGGGGAGTGGTTGCTATTATTCTGTTTTGAAACAAAGGAAATGTCTCTCTGAAAGCTGTTGTGCCTATTTCTGTTTGCAAAAGCTGATGTGTAGGGGTGAGGAAGCCTAAGCCATTCTTCTACATGACTTTTTATCCTTCACTGTGGAACAAAGAAACATGGCAAATAATTGCCCAATGCAATAGTCAGAGTTCAAAATGCTTTCAAGTATTAATTTCAAAGGTCCTTTTGTGCAACCAGGACAGTATTGTACTACTTTCCCCCCCACTCTCTTCACATACTTCTGAAAGACATTTGCATAAAGTTTGCTGAACTCACTGTGAAAGGGCATATATAGTGAGTTCTCCACAGAGTGCAGTTAACCTCAGCTCCTCTCCTTGTCCAGACATGTCCCAAGCAATCAGCTTAGAACAACAGATCATAGGACCAGTTGAACTACACACTGAAGAATTTCCCATTCCTTCCTTACGTAAATAAGATGACTTGTTATAAATGTGTTCATTTGAGTAAAAGATGCCACTCAGCTTTGGTTTTCTGCTCAACTATTACCAGTCCGTTAAAGAAAGAAATTACAGACCACATCATTGACTTTAACTATACCACCATCTCTGTCCCCTCCTCACTTTGTTGTCTTCATAGTTAAATTCCAGCGAGTCATTACCTCCAGTTCACCTACAGTCTCAAAAGGATCTGATTTTCAACTCTGCCAGGTTTACATTAGCCTTTATTGAATGATTATTTATATTAGAGGAGTGCTGAGAAGCTTTATGCATAGCAAACCCAAGAAATTAAAGACAGTCTCTGATTTAAAATGCTTGTAGTCTGGTTGGGTATCAGAGATGACAGGAAGGAAACTAGCTACAAAGAGGGACGACTCTTCTGTCCCATCTACTGTTCCTGCCTCTCACTCTTGCATAACACCAGGTGTACAGTCCTAGGAAATTCGAGGTGTACAGTACAAAGAAATTCTTTCCTTGCATTTTCTTTTACATTTGTTTTTTCCTGACCACTCAGTCTCAACCACACCACTTGGCATCTCTTTGCTATGTTGACTCCTCTGTTCTCCACTAACTGTTTGAGCTGATGTATACGCAGGCCCAGGTACTGAGAAACACGGTGAAAATAACCCTTGAGAATGAACGAGAAATTAAGATATAATACGATGTAAATGAATACCTCTGTATTTAAATTCAATTCAAGGTGAGTGGGCGGAAAGCTCTAGAGTGTTTCTTCAAGAATCCAAGAGAATAAATCTGACCTGTAGCAGATAGTGGCAAAGGCAAAATTAGGCCAGACGTGACCGAGAGGCAGATCTACCCTGTGATCCTATGCCGAAATTATCCTATATGTCTCAGTGCAAAAAAGAAAAAAGGATCGCTATAGCCACTTGGTGAGATTTAGTAGCTTAATCCATTCTCATCCCTAAGTACTAAACTCTTGGGCAGGTGTCAGTAGCAGTGACTAACATTATAGTCGCGGGTTTTTCTTACAGGCACTGATTGCTGGTGCTGTCTGCCTCCGTCTCACTCAAAACGGTGCCAGGGACATTAGTCACTGAAAAAAGAGGAAACCTGCACAAATCTACTGTGTTCCAGGAATATGAGAGGCATCAGCCCAAACTGATGGCTGAACTCTCCTCTGAGAACTTCTACAACCCCATGATATTAGATTTGGCCAGTGAGATACAAGAGTCCTTCTGCCTGCAGGGGTCAGATATGATCGGCTCATAGTTGTTTCTGCTGAAAATTTTCCTGCAGAAAATGCAGTTCACCCCCAAACACTGAAGTTGATATTAACAATGGCAGTTAGATGGTGCCAACATGCTCCAGTAGGCATCTATCTTGTAAGTATAGGTATTAAAAGGGCACAGAATTATATATATCTTGAAAAATATTGCAACATAATGAAACTTGGTGGAGGTGAGAGGTGCTCTGAGTGTCTTTTGGACAATTTAACCAAAGCAGCCTCTGTGTGTAAGAGGTATGTTGTTGCTTCATACTTGGTAGATAACCAACAGTATGGCACCTCTGTTTCTCCTTCAGATGTCTCTCCCCCTTCCTCAATCGATTATCCCACCTACTCACAATTTCTTTTTGGGAGCTAATTTCACCAGCATGGAAATAACCTGGAATGTGAGATTTGCCATGAGTGTTGAAATGATACAATGATCCATGCCCAGCTTACTGTAGAGCTTGTGTCAGTAAGGGTTGCTGAGTTTACCTGAAACGCATGGATATTCTGCTTACAAAATCTATGGTGAGAAGGACAGCCCCAAGCATGTATGTGCAGTTAGCTACACACATATTTTGCAGGACTTTAAGATTATTAATAAATGTGAAACACATTTGAGTTCATGTACCTTCTCACTAAAGAAGATTATCCCAAAGTATCCCGAAGCTTTTAAGAACCAGCATGTAACCAATCCACTACTACACCTTTAAAATTTTGCTCTTCTGGTCTTCTTCTGGTGGCTTTTATTCTTGTATAGTGCTGCTAATCCAACTGCTTTCCCTATAGAAATAAATATGGCTCTGATGAGATCTTATGAAATGCCTGGCAAACACACAAATTTCCAAGTAAAGGTTTGTACGCTATAGATTACTAAAGCTGCCCCTACAATTGACCTCTTTGAAGCAGACTGGCTTGTCCTGACACCAATGACTTTTCACTCACATTCGTAATGTTCTTCTCCACCATTCTCAAGTGAAGGCAGAGAATCGCTAAAGATCAACACAGTGGAATATACTTTTAACTCCACAGAGCAGGAAAAATGGTGAATCTCTAAGTGATTCAGTAAGTTATTCCCTGCAGACCAGCAATTTCTGAACTTTCTTTTCCTCTGAGGCCTTTCACCTCTATGTTGTGTGTACTATAGACATATCCTTCAATTTAAAGGGAACTATGATATTTTTAAAATGTATGTTAAATATTTTATCAAAGCTTTTTATATTGGAGGCAAAAATCATAATGCAATGGAATGCAAGAAGCCAGGAAGACAGCTTCAAGCACAATTGACACTTTCATTAAACCAGAATGGTATGATCTAGTATTAGCTAGGAAAGCAAAAACCCTGCTACGGGGACAAAAGCAATGATCCTTCTAGAGATGCAGCTGTTAACTGCAACCTAAAATCTCCCTTCTTTATTTGCCTCGTTTATAAGGCCAACAAAGAAATTTCAGCAGTCTTGGATTTCCAGCAAAATACTTTAATATGAAAAAATCCCATACAGTAATGGTTCTTTTTCATGAGTTCTCATTCACCCCTTGTCAAGTCTCTAAGTCTTCTCTTAATAAGACTCCAGCAAGCAACAACTTTGTGTAGTTGAAAAATCAGTGAGCTCCTGTTTACAATTCAGTTTTCTTTAGTGTAAACTAGTGTTTAAATTCAAATCAGGATTTTCAACCTTTTCATGAATATCAATCAAATGTCCCCAGCAAACTAAATATCAAGAGGATTTTCCTAGAAAGGCCTTGGGACAGGGTAGCAGAGGATCAGCAGCGTGGAACAGAGTCTACTGTACATGTACTCCTGAAGCAAACCTTGGACTGCTTCTGAAAACGTGCAAGAGCATGAGTGGAGTACAAGGGGAAAAGGAAGGAAAAGAAAAGCAGAGGTGGTTACTGGAGCAAAACTGCTTGAGCAAATCTTGCATCTCTGATATTCAACCAAATATCCTTGCTTTACCATTATAATAGCAAAACAAACACAGAGAAATGGGAGAAGGAATTTGCTCATGGTTTGGAGGGCAAAGTACAGCCAAAGGACATGCTTGTTGCACTGCGTTCTCCAGGCCACATTAAATCATTTTTTCTGTCTAAGGAGGCTTGCAACCTTTCTAATAATAAATATGTGCATACTGGAAAATTAATTGAATGAAGAAAAGAACAGAAAATGAAATGGAGAAGATCTCTTGCTGCCTGTTGTTTCCATTCTCCCACACAGGAGTCCTCAAAACCCTGCTGCTTTTCTTATGAAACCAATCAACTTTCCCTGAGAAGCTATTTCTTTAAATGTGATAGAGAAATAGCTATGACTTTCCATAAGGTGATTCCTATTTAAGACTCCACAACAAAAAACCATGTATCATCTGACCTAATCTCATCAGACAGCACGCCATCATCATTGCTGAGATTTTACTAATTAAAAACACCAAATATGGGATCAGTTAAGCGTATGTTTTTAATTCTTTCAGCAAAGTTTTTGTTCCACACAAATCCTAGATGAGACATTCTGACAATGTTCACACTATACCAGCTCCACTCTTTCATTGCGTTGATATTTCTTCCTGCTCCTCCTTGAGTTATAAGGGTCATAAATTAAAAATAGCTCTACAATTTAGGCTACATAATAAAAAGAAAATAATTTCTGTGGCATAGCAGGGGAATAAAAAAGGACGACTGGAGAAGGCTATATTGCACATTCTGAAAAGAAGTGCCAGCACACATAGGGTTTTATTTTAGTAAATTCCATACTAGTAAAATTAAATGTTGTCTTGGTACATGGGCCTATGCTGTGGGTAAAAATAAATACAGTAAAAACTCTCCAGCTGGTATAAAACAAGGATGCCAAAATGAATCCATTTTGTGCAATATTACTACACTCTAGCTAAGAATTCATCTCTATAACTGGTTAAACATGGGTTAAAAATACTAGTCTTGTAAGAATCTATCTTGTAGAACCATTAAAATGACAGAGGCCTGTCCCTGTCAGACTGTTACTCTGCAAACACTTATGCAGTGAATAACCATGCACATGAATGGTCTTATTGTTTTCCAGTTGATTAGGCAGGTTTGGGGCTTTTCTCGGCTGGGGAGATGGGAATTTTGGCAACCAGCACAATCAAAATATTGGGCAGAGTGAAGGATTGATGCTTAGGCAGAGTAGAGGAGCAGATTGCTTCCTCTGGTCTGAACTCAAATAATCAACGCTGTTACACCAGTTTAACCAAAATTAAGATAAACATCCAAACTCGTGACAAATACTCAGCCATTTAAAAATAAATCAATCAACAAGAAACAAAAAAAAATCAAGGGGAAGATTTTGAAAATGTCGCCTGAAAAGCACATATTAAGAAGGGGGATTATTTGCATTTTTTGTGATGATCCAGCTCATGCTGATACCCAGAACCAATGATTAAAAGCTTTGGTCATAGGCTCTGCAGAAAGGGGCTCAATCTTGCATTTTCTCTCAGCAGACCACAGCAGCATTAGCTGTGTAAAAGACACGGATTTAGCTCCTTGCAGTGGGGTGCAAAGAACTGTTCTGGCTGCAAGTTTGGCTCACTGGTAAAGAAAGGAATCACTGCGGAGCAGAAACTCTGCGTGACCTGCTTGTGAACCTCTCCTGATGCATCTCAAAGCTAGCGAAGAGGAAATTAAATAATCTTGGGGAATAGTGCCTGATGACTACTTCTACAGTCTCTTTGATGTGAAGCACTCAGGAATTCACAAGCTGCACACATGCCTGTGAATATATGATATGCACATGCAGCTGCAGACATTGCTTTTCAGCCTGTGATGGGCAGAGTTCACCTAGCAGTCCTGCAGGATTACTTATAAACTACCCAGCATGTAAATATCTAAGAAACAAGCAAAATTATTTCTTTTCTTTTGCTCAGACACAGGGAAAACTGCCCTTCAGAGGGGAGCTGCACAGGATATCTGGATCAGATCTATGACAGGTCAGGAACGGAAGCCTCCTCTGCAGCAAGATGGTTCACATTTGGGAAGTCTGTCAAAAATCTCCCTCACATCAGAGCCCGGCAGAGAGAGTTTGATTTAGTTCAGCTCCTCAGGGAATGGTGGGATCTTTGTCTTGAAGCAGGGATCTAAATGGTTTTGCTCCAAGCTGTGATATATGTGGGCTCAAGGTGTCAGACAAAAGGTATTTCAGTACAGCAGACGACTTTATTCAACAGCTCTGGATACAGACATCTGGCTTTCCTATAGGCCTGTGACCTGCTGTTAGTCTTCTGCCTGGATATTTTATCTCACCCTCAGGCTCTTTGTTACTGGAAATAAGAGTGCTCTGGGACAGGGATCAGTCCTTGACCTGCATCTGGGCTACGTACGGTACAATGAACCTCCTGCGAGCTAGGTCAGGCAGGTTAATACAGCCATGGGCTTGTCCCTTGTAGTTGTAGGGGACAGCAGCAGATGAACATAGAGAAATTTGCATTATAAACACCTTCTGGTGCAAACTTAGCACAAGCCACATTGTCCTGCTGCTGCACCCAACTTCTTGATAACTTTCCTGTGTCTTCCTGCCTTCCTGTGCAAGAGATGATTTTAAGACACTTCCACAGTATCACATTTTCCAAGGCAGCTGTGTGTTTGGTCAGCCTGCCGTATAAACTAGAGCAGCCTACGGACTGCAGTAGCTGCCAACAGGGCTTGTTCCAAAAGACAAAATGCTAAAAATCAAGGCCAGGAGGCTTCTCTTTCCCACAGAAGCACCTTTTGCCCGGACGTGAAGATGATGGTGTAGTAGCCCCCAGTGCCCACATGCTGTTTTGGGAAAGGTGAGGAGAGAGGAGGAGCTCCACTTATTAGCTTTTTCATTTGTTTTGGATTACCAGAATAAATTAAAGAGGCTGTAATGCAGCATTCCTCCAGGCCCAGTGTATTGGCCTAAACTGCATCTTCAATCAGGTCAAAAGACACCCACTGGGAACAGGGACTATTTTTCTTCTCTATAAATAGTGAAGTACTGACTGCTGAGATAGACATGTATAAATGAATGGTAAAACCAGGCTTAAAGAGAGACTAAAGCAAATACTAACATTTTCATAGTAACTTATAACAAAGATTTGCCTAGATGGCAGGCTTGTATAAAGAAGTAAATTATTCTACTACCTTACATCAGTATAGAGGTGTCCTACAGATCAGCTCATAGAGCAGACTCTCCAGTAAACAGATGTGCTTCAGAAAAGAGCGAATAATATTTATAAAAACTTAAGCTATAGGTCAGCTAAATTAATAAAACATCACTCAATTGACAGGACAAACTGGCAAATAGGGTGGAAGGGTTTTTAATTTTTTTTTTAAATCAAGGATTTTGATTACTTTATGGCAGCGCTCAGCGCAAAAGCCTTTAAAGCCTCCCATAGTGGTGGCTGCTCCTGCCCAGTGTCCAAGGGACACAGCACGCTGCAAGGGTGTGGTCCTCTGCTCCAGGGATATACTAGGAGCACTCCAATAAAACACAGATGCTGCAGCCTCAGCCAGATTTGGAGCCTTTGAAGATAATCAAGCCTTGAAATCACCCTGGGGTGTATTTGCCAGAGAAGTAGTCAAATGTTGGTTAAAGAAGGCAATTACATTATTAGTTAAATAATAACAAAGTCCTACTGCTCTACCAAAAGAGCAAGGAAAAGAAGAAATGCTGTTTTCCTTCATGATCTCTGGGTCTCCAGCCTTGCAGTGGTTGACTCTCCCTGCCAATGTTCCAGGGCGATGGGTCCCACTGCTATCTGGGCCGTGGTGACATTAGCCAAACTGGAAGCTGTAGGAGTAAGTCCATGGAGTGATGTTGCTGCAGGGCTGCCCCTGTCTAGTGGCATACTGGACCTATGATTTCCATGCCATCAGACATTATTAAGGCTACATCCAGAGGCAAAATTCTAAAGACAGCACTGAAGATGCCTAGGGAGGTTCCTGAAAGCAAAACAATACTCAAACACAAATGTGCAGGTTATAAATGCAAATGAATCTCTTCCAGCTGGTGATCCACTATCACAATGCTCAGTTTTCCTTCCAATGGGGAAAAAAGGTAGACAATGTGCTCTACACTAACTGCTCTTCAGGAATGTTCTAGTTACACACACCTCAGAAGAGTACATAAAATGGTACATGCACTCACAGCACCTGATTCAGGCTCTTGTTCCGTGCTCAGATCCCTGAGATTAATTTAGAGCCGTTAACATACTTTACGTACTGCCCTGAAAAAATGACCTGAGGGGTGTGTGTGGAGATGGCTGTCAACCTACTCCTCCAAGCCTGGTGGAAGGTAAGGGGAAAGGTGCTGATGCTGCGGCAAGAGAAGCAGCTGATGTTGGGGCTAGGCTGAAAGAAGAAGGTGATGCTGGGTCTGGGTGAGAGAAGAGGCTCGTAGCGGGGCATGAGAATGGTGTTAAGTGGCCTTAAATCCAGCTGGAGGCCAGTTACAAGTGGGGTTCCCCAGGGCTCAGTGCTGGGTCCAGCCCTGTTCAATGTCTTTATCACTGACCTGGATGAAGGCATAGAGTGCACCCTTAGCAAGTTTGTGGACGATACTAAGCTGGGTGGAAGTGTCGATCTGCTGGAGGGTAGGGAGGCTCTGCAAAGGGATCTGAACAGGCTGGACCGCTGGGCTGAGGCCAATGGCATGAGGTTAAACACGGCCAAATGACGGGTCCTGCACTTGGGGCACCA
>WAAB01025937.1:172329-236865 GCA_013389865.1 Piaya cayana
TCTCTATAACTACCTGAAAGGAGGTGGTAGAGAGGAGGGAGCTGGCCTCTTCTCCCAGGTGACAGGGGACAGGACAAGAGGGAATGGCCTCAATCTCTGCCAGGGGAGATTTAGGCTGGACATTAGGAAAAAAAATTTCACGGAAAGGGTCACTGAGCACTGGCAGAGGCTGCCCAGGGAGGTGGTTGATTCACCTTGCCTGGAGGTGTTTAAGGTGTGGGTGGATGAGGTGCTGAGGGACATGGTTTAGTGTTTGATAGAAACGGTTGGACTGGATGATCCGGTGGGTCTCTTCCAACCCGGTGATTCTAGGATTCTATGAACCAGCCGGTATCGGGATTGAGATGGGGTGGGCGTGGCCTCCGGCAGGGTGGTGTAGCTTGGCCAAAGGTAGGCGTGGCTTTGATGCATGGATGGTCGTGGGCTCGAGCGGGCGGATGGGTGTGTGCGTGGGCGGGGCCTGAATTATATGGGCGGGGCCTTCGACGGGGCGCGGAGTTGGCCGTTCGCGGGGTGGGCGTGGCCTGCACGTATGGGCGCGGTATCTGGAGTGGGCGTGGTCAGACGCGGATGGGCGTGTCCTGCGGCGGGCGCGGCGCCCGGGTGCCTCCGCGCCGAGGGCCGCAGCAGGTAAGGGCGTTGGGGCCGGGAGGGGGGAGCCGGGCCCCGGCAGACAAAGGGCCGGGCCCGCCCCGAGGCTGAGGGGGGAACCTGGGCCGCGGCCTGCGGTGCGGGGCTCGGCCGGCGGCTCCCCTCCACGGGCGCATGGTCGGGGAGGTGGTGTTTTCCCGGGGCCGCTCGCAGGGAGCCCTCGGCGCTGGCTGCCGGCGCGGCGGGGTGCGGGCTCTCCTCGTGTCCCCCAGGCCTGCGCCCCGCCCGCTGTCTCCCCCCCCGGCTCCACCTCTCCCCATATGGTGTCACACACCCCCCTGCTTCACCCCCGCTAGGTGTCACCCCCGTGCTCCTCCCCTCCCAGCCGGTGTCACCCCCTGTGTCACCCTCCGTGCTTCAGCCCCGCCTGGTGTCACCCCCTCTGCTCCCACCTGTCGGTATAACCCATGGTGTCACCCCCGTGGTCCCTCCCCACCGGTGTCACTCCCTGTGTCACTCCTACCCCGTGCTTCATCCCCGCCTGGTGTGTCCCCCCCCGCTTCCTCCCTTTCCCCCTCTCGGTGTCATCCCCTGCTCCCCCCGGCCGGGCAGCGCAGCCTGGATAAAATGGAGATTTCCTTCCCTAGGGAATGCGGCTCCCGGGAGGTGGGTGAGGGGAAGGTGAGAGCCTGCCGTGTGCCGCTCTATTTCCTTTCAGCCGGGGCAGAGGACGGCGCGGTTCGGTGGAAGAGGCCGCGACAGCGAACAGGTGTGGCCGGGCGGGCTCCCGAGAAGCTCCGCTCGCCGCTCCGGCCCACCCGGCTCACGGCTCTTCTGCCAGGAGCAGGGGAGAGAGGGGCCCTGGGCACCGGACCCGGCGCGGGGCTGCAGCCTGGGCCTCCTGCAGCCTGGTTTGGGGTGTTAGACCAGCTGGTGCAGCGAGGGACGACTTGTGGGCTCCCAGGTTCTATCAGTGTGGAAGTGGGATGAGCAATAGGGAGGCTGTTCTCCCAGCACCCGTGTCAGTGCGCCCTGAAAGGTGTTATGTCATCTACGGATGTGCTGGTCCAGATCTTTGAGGATGGGGGAAGCATGAGCTGCGATTCGCTCACAGTGGTAGCGATGAGGAAATGTTCTGGAAAAGATGTGTTGGATTTTTTTTTTTCCCCTTCCCACCTTATTTCGTCATTCCATTGATTGGATTCAGCTGCATGCTTCTTTTTTTAAAACAACCCTTTCTTCAGACCCTTAGTTTGACTTTGCTGTGGGAATATTTCCAGGTCTGCAGCGCTCCTACATGTGGGCAGTAGATCCTGGCAGGCACTTCACAGCTGCTTGTTGCCACGAGATGTTTGTGACCTGAACACAGAAGTGTGAGAGGCAGTGCTGGGTCCCACAGCACAGGGAAATTTGGGAACTACAGCTATGCTGTAGTGACTGGTGTACTCTCGTGCTTCACTAAGAGCTCACTGTGTGTCATGCTTTTTTGTGTTTAGGATGTATAAAGATTAAGTGCTGAGTGCCAAAATGAGCGTGACTTCGTGGTTCTTAGTGAGCAGCACTGGCATTCGTCATCGGCTGCCTCGAGAGATGATATTTGTTGGCCGAGATGACTGTGAACTGATGCTACAGGTAACTTAGTTTTTTGTTATTTCTTCTGAAGGTACAGTAGGTGTGACTATAATGCTGGGGATCTGTGGAGATGTTTCATGCTTTCTTCAAATGAACTTTAAAATGAACTTCCTTTTTATGTTGAGTCTGCGGTTCCCACGAAGACGTCATAAGTTTGTGTTAGTGCAAGTGAGGTTTCTTTCAAATTGCCCTGACATCAGATGGATAGGAGTGGTAGTGGTGGGAGATTAATCAAATGGATTAACTATCTTGATGCTACTAGCATTGTGTGATTTGAATGTGGGCAGTGATTTTTGTTTGCCTTTTCTTCCCATTTTAAGTTTAATTAGATTGTCAGTGTTTCTGTCTGTCCTTTAGCTTTTTTAATCTTGGTGGGAATTAGTGATGTTTAGCAGAGAAGATCTAGCTGTTGGGGCGGGGTGGGTAAGGTGGTGACCTCTTCCCAAAGTAGTTATGTTACTCAGGCAAACTTGCAGCTTCTGAGAGTGCTTTCCATATGAGCTTCTATCTCTGCTGGACCTAATCCAATGTGTCTGAAGTGTTCACTGTGGTCTGATGTTTGACAGCATAATGTAATGGATGTCACTCCAAGCAAATGGAACTGGAGTCTTGCAAAGAGCTTTTGACAGGAGCAGTTTGGCTCAGGTATTTGTAAAAGCTCAGAATTAAATTAGTGTTTCTGCTAGACCCATGCTGCGAGTACTCAAATGCAAAAAAACCACCCAAGTGTGATTATACCTACCTGCCCCTCTTTTGCCCATTTAAAGAGGTGGCAAGTGTGCCTGTTGGCAGCACGTTTAGGAAGCTGCACAACAAGGCCTCGCTCCCCTTAATTTCCATTGCTAACCTGGCACAGGTATGCCCTAAATGCTTTGCCAGTGTTCTACTAAGCAGGCTGTGTTTGTGGTTGCTGCAGGGATTTTGTATCGTATGTTAGTGGGAGGTCTGTTCAGGGGAGTAGAATTTCTTGCATGAGGTGTACTTGGAGGGAAGGTGTTGTCTAGCTGTAATAAAATGTTAGTGTCCACAAAAGGAGAGCTTGCAGTGTTTGTACTGCTCTGCTGGCTGGCAGCGAATGGCATGGCTGTGCTGCAGTGCTACTCTGTTTGACAGCAGATCATTTGTTTGGGTTTACCCGTGAATCACACTTCTAATTTGTGTTTCTGTGTGTCTGACTGGTGAGACATTAAAAAGGTCCTGATATTTTCTTTAAGTCTGCAGTTGACTGCTCAGAAATGTGACTGCTATGTTGTCTTGTGACTTGAAGGGAGAAAAACATGCAGTGGCCTTCATTTCCAAAATCAGCCTGATTATTAGGGTACCTATCTTAATACCTTTTGAAGATGCCTGAGGTTTTGTCACTGTCAAGGTTTCAGCGCTCTGAGAATTGCACGGTTTGAGTTGCTTGGCCCAAAATAAAATTACCTCAAATATCAATTATGTTTAAAATGTATTGCTTTTCTTGCTGGTTATTTATGGGGTTAACTGGACAGCATGGATTGTGAGCCCTTCCATACCACATGGAGTGTTACACGCTTCTTTGCAAGTCTGAGCTGGCTTGTCAGTGTTGCGTGTGCACTAGCAACCTTATGGTGCTCCATGTTTGCCATGTTTTTTTCTAAACAGTAAAGGAATAGGGATTACTAGAGGAAACAGCAGTATCTGTGGGTGAAGTGGTTGTATCTGGGGGCTCATAGGTGCTGGTAGTGAAGGAGGTTTTCATTATTTCATTAGAATCAAGGCTTTGGATTGTCTAAAAGCCAGCTGCTCATGTTCATGAAGTGAATTACATGTGACCCTTTCTAAACGTGTTAGTTTACATCTCCAGTAATAAAGCTTTTTCTAGGATCACATGTAGGTTCTTATTTTGAACAGGAGAGTACATTATTTTCTTAGCAATTTGCTGATGAAGATGTTTTTCAGAGCTACTCTGGGCTCCAAATGAGATGATTGTACTCAGACTCAGTGGGGAGGAGAGGCTGTGAACAGAGACTTGAAATCCAAGCGAAGTTGTGTGTGAGAGCAGATGGAGGATGAGACCTAAAAATAGACTTTTCTCCTACTGTGTCTGTCCGTGTCACAAAATTGTGCAGGCTGGCACAATTGTTTCTCTTGGGGAAAGCTTAAGCAGGGCAGATGGACAGAGCTCTTGTGACAGCATTTGCACCTGTAGAATTTCTGTGGTACTGACCCTGAAACTGGATGATTATTTTGCTTATATACTGGCATTTAATCCTTTAAAGTGCATTACAGGGAACAGACTGGCAGTGTCTGGGAATGGGACTGGATTACCTAGTTGGTGTTTTTCCATCTCTGAGACTTCCTGCTTAGTGATTTCATCATTGTGTGATTCGAGATACCCTGTTGGAAACCATCTGTATTGGTGTGCAAACTTACAACAGAGAACCTCTGTCCAGGAGACCTTGCTGCCTTGCCTTTCTCATTTTACTGTTACAGGAGTGTCAGGTCTTTTGATATTTCCTTGGAATGTGTTGTTTTAAGATATCTGATCCCTAAACAGCAAAAAATGGTGGCTTTGTCATCAGACAATTGAACTTTAGTTTCACCCGTGTTTATTTCATACAGATACTAGATTTGCTTTCTTCTTAAGAAGGAGGTGAAGAAACTCAGAGTCTTTAGGCTTAAAATTAATAGGTTTTGTAGTGAGGAAACATAATCTACCTTGAAATCTTCTATACCTACTAAGAGGATTAGAAATATTTAAAATGTTTTGCAGCACTGTAAACTTCCTAGTACAAGTAAATGTGAGATTTGCATTGGGTTTGAATGTTAATGCATGGACAAAAATGTTGTGTAGCATAGCTTGGCATGCAGTGTTCTTACAGAGTCAAGAGCTCAGTTCTGCCCTTTTTCTGAAGAACAATGCTTGATTTTTTTCATCAGTCACACCAGCTCCCTTCAGGTAACAGTCAACAAACAGCAGGAGTGTGGAAATGTAGATCATTACCAATTTGCACTAGTGTTTATTTTTCTGTGAAGCTTGATTCTGGTAGAAAATAATTCTTTGAGAAGGTTTCCTTTTTCTTAACCAAAGCCAAGAGGATTTTTTGATCATCTTGAACAGAGTAATTCTCCCCTTGCTCATGCTCCATCTTTGGGAAATATAGTTGCTAATTTTTATCAGCTTTGATAACTTTCTTAATGTGATGGGTATTTAGTCGGGGCACATTTTGCAAACTCAGAATTTTTGTTTAACACTGAACCCTTAAAACCTGCCCCTCTGCCCCTAAACAAAGAATCTTTTGCATCTATGCTAGCTATAAATATTTAACAGAAGTAAAAGTGGGGTCATGATTTCTTTTTTTTTTCTTTTTTCTTTTTCTCTTTCTTTGAGAGTTGTTTACTGGAAATTTGGGAAAGCCAAATATTTAACTAGTGCTCCCTTGAATATTTCCCTGTCTCTAGAGTGATAGTTTAGGTGTGCTGTTTTCTGTGTCTGAGTTTGTTCATCTGAGTGTGAATTACAGCAGGAGTAGGTGCAGATGGAATGATGCTTTCTGTTAAGACTTTGTCCTGTGAGCCTTTTAAGACAGCTTGACACTATTTATCAAGAGACGTTTTCAATTGCTTATAACTCTGCTAAACTTCTTAACTGTTTAGGATGAGAGTTTATTTTCCAGGTGTCTGTTTTAGGTAGTGTGTTCTGAATGCAATCATATTTCTTTAGTCTTTGCTGTGAGCAGCTCTGAGAAAAATGCCGTTTTCTTTGTGTAAACCATTTAAAAGTGTTTAACCTGTTCTTTTCATGTTCTGGCATTGTAGAGCTGGGGAGGGTGATGCTTTTCAAGAGTGTTTGCCTAGGTAAGTGGTGATTTCCTCCCCTTCTAGCCAATAATCTAGCTGTATTTGACCAAGTTCTGAACCTTCTGAAAAAAGGTTGGAGTTTGTCTGTGGTCAGTGGGGGGCTTGTTTTATACTATTGTCTTAAGTCATATTTCATCTGGGAGTGAGGTGGGGATGGATTGGAGGACAGAACTGTTGCGGGTTGGACGAAGAGGAACTGAGTGCAGGGCTGCACAAAGATTGGATTTTAGATATAAGAGCAAGTGCTCTAGATTAGATCAAGCTGCATCCAGCCTGCTATCCTGACTCAGACAGTGGGCAAAACAGCTGTCGAGGAAGGTGCAAGAACAAACCAAGAGTATAATGATAACTCCAGAGTACTTGCTCAACCTCTTGACTGATGTTTCAGGAAGCCAGAAACCATATCTTTGTATCTAATCGCTGGATTTCCTCTATATAAAGCCTCACCAGAAGATTAAGATTTGGCCAAGTGGGGAGGCACGACAAGGAGTCAGTCATGGGCAGAGTGAAAGAAGGAACAGCAGGACTGGGTGAAGTGGAGGGTGCTGTATATATGGCAGAAGCTATTTGGTGTGGGGAGAGTGGGCATTATAGGATGTGACTGCTGAGAATCACGTCCCTTAGGCTTGAGATGGGTTCAGGACTCGCTTTTGTTCTGCTGTCAGCAGAGAGCTGTGAAAGGTATTGGCCAAGTGTCTGTCACTAGTCCATATGGAACATTGCTTATTGCTTATGGTATTAGTCAGTTGTAGGGGCTCCTGAGCTGAACATTGGGGTTCCTTCTGCTGGTGAATGGGATACGTGGTAACTTGATACTGCTTAAGTAGATACTTTCCTCTTCGTAGCTTGCTTTGGTAAAACATGGGGGAATTACAGAACTTCTAGGCTCTGAAGAAACATTCTTAAGGCTGCCAAATTGAGTATTTGTAAGTGCAGAGCAGTTATGACATACCAGTGTGAAGACTACCTGTGTAATCCGGCTTCTGCCCCTATGTACACAGGCATGAAGATGGAATATATTACTTTGTCATTAGTGGATGTTTTTTCCCCTGTGGGATCTGTTCTGTGTTTGGTATGCAGGGTGTACAGCATACTCCACAAATAATACAGTGTGATGGTGAACTCTGTGTGTATATGACATTTGGTCGAATTAAGATTTCATTGACCTGACGTATCCTACCTGCCCTGGGCCGTATTTGATAATATGATGTCTCTTCTGTGCAGTTTAGTAAGTGCATATATACACAAGTGAGAAGAGATGTGGTGTAGTTTGTCTGGCATTATGCTGGGAGAAAGCTGTTGGTGTCAACTTGGTAGGTTATCTTTTTCCTGGCACTTCTAGTTAAATTCTCTGTGGTACAGAAGTCTTATCTCTCCATCACTGAGGTATTTCCTGCATTGGGAACTCTCTGTATACCAGTCCCAGTAGACTCCCATGGGGTATTGGCTGCTTTTGTGTCGCGCCCTCCTTCCCCATGGAAGTTGGGCTGGAGTGAGAAGCTGTAGTTGGGACAGAGTGGTACTGGCTTGCTGCGGTTATCCAGAGGGTGTAAACAAGTACCTAAGTTAGTCCCAGGGCACTGGGATTTGCAGTGATCCCAAGACTCAGTCATTAGTTGTCACAAAGGAAGCAAATGTCTTATAGGCAGAAGGAAAAGGATCTAGCCTTGGGAAGACTGCTTTTTGACAGGTAGTATTTTCAGGTGCCTGGGCAGCAGTGCAGGAGCAAGGGTGCACATCCCATATTTCCAGGTTGGTTTTTTGGCTCTTGCTTCTCCCATAATTTTCTGTTAATGTGCAGTGATGAGAAGATTATGATGTCTGATGAAATGTGGGTTGAGGAGGCTGAAGGCATGGTAAGACCAGGAAACCTGGGAGGGGGTTTATTGCTGGAGGCAGGGTGTGGAGAGAGGTCATGGTGGCACTGCAGGCAGGTGGTTACTAGGGGTGAGAGGTCTGCACACAGCTGGCAAGGTGCTGAAAGCCTGGCCTGCAGAGGGAGACTTTGTCCCTCCCCGGAGTGGGCAGGGAAATAGGGGCACCTCTTCCATGTCTGAATGATAGAATCATAGACTAGTTTGGGTTGGAAGGGACCTTAAAGATCTTCTAGTTCCAACCCCCCTGCCTTAGGCAGGGACATCCCACTAGGTCAGACTGCCCAAGACCCCATCCAATCTGGCCTTGAACACCTCCAGGGATGGGGCATTTGTAACTTCCCTGGGCAACCTGTTCCAGTGCCTCACCACTCATAGCGAAGAAGTTCTTCCTAATGTCTAGTTTAAATCTGTCCCTCTCCAGTTCATACCTATTGCCCCCGAGATCCTGATCCAGGCAGTAGCGTGCAGCTTGGCTGCACAATAGAAATTCAGTCCTTTTTTTCCACCTAAGATGATGCTTTTCCACGTTGCAATGTAGAATAAAGGGCATCTGTGGGCAGTGTGTTCTCTTGACTGCTCAGGATCTGACCCTGGGTCACTTGAACTGCTGTTACACTTTGGGAAAGGGCAAGCAAAGCAAAATCCCATTCTACTCCAGAATAACGGGTTAAGTAGGTGTGGGAACTATGCCAACCTCCAAATCCCTTTGCCAGGCTGTGAGGATTACAGTTTCATTTTCCTAGGGGATTTCTCTCTTTTGTTCTATGCCTTATTTTTTACATAAATAGTTGGGCCCTGGTCCTGTTGCAGATCTACTAAGCTGGTGATCTGGAGTGCAGTAAAGCTGAAGGAAGGGAGCTTGGGAGCTGTAAAGCAAGTCCAGACCCAGGATGAGGTGTCTGCTTTTGGTGAAGAGACATTTGTCTGCTTAGGCAGAGTCATTAAACTGGCAGCACATGTCCCTGGGAGCAGTCAGGGTGAGCTTGTGGGGTGGGGGCAGGATGGAGCATTCACAAATACTCTGGAAAAGTACTGAAGGTGCCACTAAACACAACCCTATGGAATGCACTGTGGTGAAAAAAGGAGATGCAGTGTTCATATCTGTCATTAAATGTTGTCTGGGGTTTTACCTTAAGGGAGCAAAAATCATATTTCAGACCAGAATGCAAGGGATTATTATTTTATTTTAAGAAGTTAGCTTTGCGTTTCTCTTTTCCAAAGTTGGACACTGGGAGAGGTTTGTATTTCCTTACTGGGACACTTGTGCAGAGCACAGTACTGGCAGAAATGTAACCTGTTCACTGTGGAAAGTATTTGAGCAAACGTTTATTGCATGCTGCCACCAGAATGCTGCAGTTATCTTGTGCCAGATGTACACAGCAGACTGCAGTGAGGAACAGGGAAACTGCTCTCATTTGTTTATTTTATCTCCAGTGCCACGATGCCTGGCAGCACTGGCAGGGCCGAGGTCCAAATCTCAACCCCAAGCAGTAGGATTTTGCCCATGGTAATTCTCCTGGGGGAAAAAAAACAGCATCTGTATCCATGGAACAGCTGAGCTGTGTCTGCTCTCTGGCCCTGTGGGGAAATGCAGGCTGTCTGGCTGTATTTCTCCTGCTGCCTTCCTAAGCAGGTCTTGTTTCTTTGTGGGATTTGCTTGGCATCTCTGCAGCTTGCAGTATCATCCCGAGTACCTTGTTCTGTGTATCAGACCCAGCGCAAAGCTGTAGGAGGTCTGCAGCGCACATAGCCAGCATGGTATGTACCTCTGTGGAGACTCCTGTGTGCTTCTGAAGCTGCTTTTGCTGCTCCCATACCAAGCAAGGGCTGTTGCTGATTTGGTGCATGCAGTTTTGAGAATCACAAGCAACCTGCCTGCTTGTATTGCTGATAGGAGACGGGTGACTCAAGATCCTGGTACCAATATGGGGTTGGCAGACTCAGAGGTGCTGTTCCTAGCTGCGATTTCGGCTATCATCTGATTAATATGATCTTGGAAGAAAGTAGAGCTATAAAATACCTATTTATTAAGGTATATGCTGCACGTGTATTTTGACTGCTAGGTATTTAAAACATGATGCATTTTTGATAGTATGATGGAGAAGCTGGAGAGCCTTATGTTAGGTAGCAATTTGAATGTCTGGAAGGGCAAGCTGTAGATGGTCTTAGTGTAGTAACAAATCAGTGTCCATGTTTTCACTTCAGAGGAATGTAAATGTTGTTAATCAGAAAAGCACACATTGTTTATCCCCAAGAGTTGTTTCTATTTGATAACACGTCCCATGTTGGGACATGGTGAGAATGCGATGTTCTTCCTTCATTTCCAGCCTCTTGGAGTGTGGTCTCATTTCTTGCCCTCAGATATCACTAGTGGTTAGGAAGAGAGACTTCCCTTCCCTGACTTCTTTTTGACCTCTCTATTTCTTCTGAGGTGCTCCAGCTCCAGTTGTGTTCTTTGGGTCCAAGCAGAATCTCAGTGATCCTTGTCAGAGCTGAGGAGTGCTGCTCACCCCACTGCAAGAGGTGTTCTGGTCAAACAGATGAACTGCAAGAGTGTGTCAGTTATTTTCTGCTTTTGACATCTGGGTGTAGGCACTTTAGGGTTTTTTAAACACTATATTGGAAATGTACTTTTTTTTCCTTTTGCTTGGGCCCCTGTATCCCCTCCTGACAGATGGATCAGTCTTGCCTTTTGTTGTGGAGGTTGTGATTGATCATAAGCAAGGTTCAGTATTTGGAGCAAGGGTGCATTTAAGCAAGAGAGTCCTCTTATATTTGTGATTCAGTCAACTTAATTGTAGCTTTTCAATTTATAGATGCTCAAAGCCTTTCCAGTGGAGTTGCAGACCATTGGGAGCTCTGCACAGTGGACTGCTCTGTAATGTGTGTTGAGTCAGATCTGTTAAATCACTTTCTGTGATTCAGTGTGTCACGCATCCAAAACCACTGGCCTGCTGGACTGGAGTGGCTTCTGCAGCACTGTTCTCAGGCCTTTGGCTGTTACCAGTCTGGAAACTGGTTAGACTTTTTTTTTGATTGAGGCAGTCTGCTCCTGTCTGAGAATAAAAACATGATCAGCTGTGTTCCTGCTGTCACTGTACAGAAGAGCGGTTTATGTTAAGTGTAACTGATGTTGAAAAAAACCACACCTCTGCTCTCAAGTAAGAGTGACCTTTGGCAACTCAGCATCTAAATAAATAAGATGTGATTTTAGTTATTTTAAGTTGAGTTTCCTTGGAGACAGGCCCTAAGGAACTTCTGCTGCCAGTTCCTGTGATGTTAGCTGGTTTAACATAAACAGAACTAAGAAATTTCCCATCTTTTCTACAAAAGTATGAAATTTCACAGAAGTGTGATCTGGTGTACTCTTTAAAGAGATGTTGAGAGGTTGTATCAAGACTGTGGGCCAGATTTTGCGTATCGTGACTCCTTTGGCAAAGGGCCATCTTAAACCCAGCTGAAATTTCCTTTGAAGATGGGAAGTTTTGGCATAAATTGGTTCTTTTGATGATCTCATCCTGCTTTTATGTACGGGAATATCATACTGCTTGGATACATGTCTGCTCCCCTCTTACGACGACCCATGTCTGGTTTGGGACCCTTGAATGGCTGTAGTCAGCTGCTGTAAAACACAGCAGACCAAAGGCTGTGCTGGTTTACATCAGGGTCAGATGCAGGGCGAATCGAGTTTTTGGGAGACAGCTGGTTCCCAGAAATAAACCCCTTTTTAAGTGACCTGTGATTTATTTAAAATTAGATACAAGATCTAATCTACCCTATTTTTTTTTGTCTGGGTTAGCTTTTTGGGGTGAAAGCCTTTCTGCCACTCGAAGAAGGCTAGAGGGATTGTTCTGCCTTTAAAATCTGTTGATCTTTAAATGACTTTCTGGCATGCTGTGAAAAGCTAAAGCAAGTACTGCTGCACCAGTTGATCAACATTCCTTCACATCCATTTGGTACAGTGATGCCCACAATTATGGGTTGCAGTGGGACCAAGGAAGACCTTGCATCTGTGCTGTGCAACAGGACCCTGTGCGTGTTTATCTTTGAGTCCAGCAGGATGAAATGTAGTTACATAAATGCCCGTGCATGGGGAGAGGGGATTTCTCCCCATGCTGTGTTCAGGGATGGTGGTCTTGCTCTGCTTTGTAGGTGAGGTGCAGTGAGCCCTCTGGGAGCCCCAGCCCAGGTGCAGTGTCCACATGGCCCTGTGCTTGTGGGGATGGACCCTGGGCAGGCAGGGAGGCTCTCTCGCATCCTCCAAAAGATGTGAGGAGCTGTACAGCAGGTCGAGTGCAACCCCAGCTCGTGTAGCATCAGCTGCTGCAATACGTGAGGTTGTGACTGGGAACATTCCTTGTCCTCAGGTCTATATGCTGAACTGCTGGACACAAGCAGCATCCTTCAACCATCCCTACCTGGACTGTCCTTACCTTGCATGGCACATAGCTGCCACAGCCACTTGGGTGACTGCAAATTCTGCTGGGGGTCTGCATGTGATATGAGTGGTAACAGAGAGGCAGCAACTTTCCTAGGCAAATGCTCATGACATGCCCTACCTTGAGGTTGGGGTCAGATGCCAAGTGTGGGGATTGTATGGGGGCAAGAGGTTTGTGTGCACCCCTCTGCATTTAGGGCTCAGTGTAACAAGATAGAGGAGTGGAGGGGCCTGAATACCTTGTCTCTGCATGTCCTGCAGCTCTGGGTTGCTTCTTTTGGGAGTGATTGCTGTCTGAGCAGTACCAGTTGGGAAGCAGTGGATGCTGCCCTTTTTTTTTTCAGCTGGGACTTCTGTGAGCTGGCACCTTGTATTAGTGAGGCAGATGAAGGAGGCTTGTAGTCTGCCTATCTTGTCACCTCCTCCACTTGCACTGATATGTAGTGAATAATGTGAGGGACATTGCAAGGTGGAAGGGTGCTCTTCTAGTCATGTATGTGCTTGCTTCATATTGGTGCTTCAGGATATTTCTGCAGTACTGGTCTTATGGTGTGCTCTGCAGGGGGAGGAGCTGTTGTTTCTCAGCTGTTGGGATATTCCAGTGTGCCAGATATTGATGGGGCAGAAGAAATTCCTGCAAATAGCAGTAGTTTGTCTGGAAAAACCCTCTTGTGTTTTCACCAAGGAATTCCCCTGAAACAACCTTTGCCTCTGCATGCTTACAAGGAAGTAGATAATGGCTTGCTGAGAGTGGTTCTGTGGAAACCAACCTTTGTACTTGGGAAAAGGGAAAGACTTACTTTTCACCAAGAACTTGTTGGTCAATGCCTAGGAGGAGGAGGGTTAGCTGAGTTTGAGCCTGGCTTGACTCTTTGCTTTAGGCAGCATACCCTGCTGTCCCCTGGCCTGAGTTACTGGGGTGGTCTGTATCGTGTGTGCATGCTGATGGAGTGACAGGTTCCAGTGAGCGGCTGAGGTCAACTGCTGCAAGAATTTGAGTTATGAGAGGCAGTAGATCTAAGTACAGTCTTTTGGCTTCATAGTTGTAACGCTTGGGTCATATTTCAGAACTGCTCAGAGGTTTTGTTTTAGTGCTTCTTCCTCGGAAGTCTAGCAGTGCTTCTTCTGAAGTGTCATGGTTTATTTTGAAGATAAGATGATGTTTCTGAATTGTGGCAAAGCCAGTGAGGCCAACTCACTGTCCAATTCATTGTTCTCAAACCTAGCTTTAAATCTGAGTTTTCTTAGAGCTGCTTTCTTTTTCGTTCCATGTTTACGAATTGGAACACATCCTAGAATTTACATCAGATGTGAGACTTAATCCTGTGAACAAAATACATTGTCATAAATTTGGTTGGTAACTTTAGAAGACTGTTTTTTTCTTTTTGAAAAACAGGAATAAATAGGAATATCCCTAGTGATGAGGCCACTGGCTTTAGCTGGCGAAACATGTAGCTCTTTTAGTTCACACTGACTGAGATTCTGCCCTCCAGGCTTTCAGTCTGACTGGTTTTGTTTTCAGTGTCAATTGATATAATTTATTGAAATGATGGCATAGTGTTGACAACCTTCAGCAATTTCCTCCCCCCCAGTGCAAATATTGTATTGTCTTCAGTGAACTGTTTAGAACAACCATGGAAGCATTTACTGTTTATCCTGATTATTTATAGAAGTAGGGATTATTTAATCCTTCCTGCTTTTTCCTCCCTCTCCCCCTACTCCGTATCAAATTAATGTCTAAATGTTACTTTGATTAACAGTGTCTCTTATGCCTGACCAGTCTCACATTCATTGTGCTTTCATTGCCAGTCCCGCAGTGTCGATAAGCAACACGCTGTAATCAATTATGACAAGGAGAAAGATGAGCATTGGGTGAAGGATCTCGGCAGCTTAAATGGCGTAAGTAGCAAACCTCCTTCCTGGCTGATGGAGGCAAACATGTGGGGTGCTGAGTCTGCAAGTGCTTGTGCGCTTACTAAATTCTGCTGTTAGTTGCAGTGATCCAGAAGGGTCTGTTGGCATGAGTTAAGCTAAACATACATAATTATTTGCAAGGCTGGAGGTGGAGGTCATGTAGCATCTCCTCTTGGAAGAGGAAAGCTTTAGTGAATATTGTATTTATCTTTTGGTTTCTTCTGGTGTTCTTGTAGAATGCTTCTGGGTTCACTATATCATAGAGCCTTTTGCAAAAGAGGAGGAAATAATTTCCTTTTTGGGCATGTTAACATTAAATGGATGAAGATTCTGGAGTAGATGATCAGCATGAGCAGGGTGACCTTTTGACAATTCATTTGTCAGCGCATGGAGTGATTTATGGGATGAGGATACTATTAATTTCTTTGGGGAGAAACTATTTAAAACTACCTCTTTTTATAATAAAAATTGCTCTTTTGCCTGCCCTGAGCCTGGTTTGTGTGAAGACTGAAGGGTAATGTGAGCACAAAATGAGGAGCCAATCCTGCCTAATCTTAAATCCTAACCCTTACACGGGTCCCTGCTCACACGGTGGTGTTGGGCATCCCGGTGCCTGAATCCTGTGTTTTTTGTGGTTTTTTTTTAATACACCATCATAGTTAAAGCATCCTAATGTTGTAGCATTTCTCTCTTTGGGTGCTTCTTCATGCCAGTGGAGTTATTCTTCTGCAGGACCAGTTCTAGGCTAGAATCACACAACTGCCTTCACAGTAGGAGTTTTACTGCAGTCATTGTTTTGGTCTTAGGAGCAGAAACCCTCCACCATCCCAACCACAAAACTATAAGATGAACCTAGAACCTTCTAAAAAAAGCTGTGGCTTAGGTAGACTGCAACTGTTCTGTCTCTTCTGGCGTCTGAAGACAGCAAGAATGGATGTTAATCCTTCTCAGCCTAATAGCTGAAGGCAGAGAGCCTTGCTGGAATGGGGGAGTATTTAAAGTAGCTGATTTGGGCTTTAGCTGAATCCCTGTTTCAAGACCTGTGGTATTTAACTCACGGTGGCAAAATAGCAGATGAAAATCCTGCTTGCAAGAGAAGGAAGTCTCGTGCCACTAATTTTCTTCTTTCTTCACAAGCTAAGTAATGTGAATTTACAACACTTCAATAATATGCTCGGGGCAGCGAAGTAAAAGGAGTTACAGCAGTGCTTGTCTTCTGCAGCTGGTCACACATACTGCTTTTGCAGAAGGCTGTTGTGGCCAAACTGAATTTATTTTGTGTGAAAGAAACATAGGTCCTTATTTGAAAATTTTCATGAAAACTTGCTTCTGCCACGTAACTGAAGAAAAAAAAAATGTTAGGACATTGACTTTTAATTCCATTTTCGGATTTTGCTTTTATTTTGTATTTGCTTTCTGTTTTGTCAGCAATGCATTATATGGCTTTGCTGTGTCATCTGTTTCATATTAATTATTGGCATGGTTTGTATTGTTTTATTATAATGTTGAGCTGATTCTGCAGATTCTAAGGGTCTTTTTTTGTTGAAGGTATCATTTCTGTCTGCACTAAGCAGTTTCACTGTATTGTTTTCTTTAAAGTAACCATGGACTAACAGGTAACAATATCAAAATGGGTTTTCTTGCAAGCTTTCCTTTTGCAGAAAAATCAGCAAATAATCATTCCTGTTCCTGATCTGACTGTTTTGGGATTTTTAAATATTAAAAAAATTCAGGCACATAGGAATTTTGTGCCTTTTAACCAGCTTCACTGCTTTTATTCAGAAATTGTAGGCCTGTTTGCCAGCGCCTCTGTAAATTGCCAGGAAGCTGGGAGTTGATGTCTGCTGAGGTTCTAGTTTCCTGCTGTAGCATTTATTTTTCCCCTGTGATTAATACTTGGTCTTATCATACATGTTTGGCTTGGCTGAGGTGAGAAGGCAGAAGACAACTGCCTTAGTGGTGAAAGCATGTAAATTAATTTTCTAGCATATCTTTTGTTCATCAAAGCAGCATTTGTATTGTGGCTACGAAGGCCCAGCAGTGGGTTCCTGGTTTGTGAGGTGAATCCCACCTTGTGAGGCTGACGGCTGTGACTGCCCCCAGTGCAACCAAGTGCCTCATCTCCCTCAGCATGCTGGCACTTCTTTGCCTGAGTTCCAGACTCATTTTTACTTGGCCCAGGTTATTACAAAAGTACATGTGCTTATTTGTAAAAGATGTCCATAAGTGCTTGACTTATTCCTCCCTTATTCTGTGAGAATTGTTTCTTAGGGGGTCCTCTCAGAGAACAGGCATCTGAGACATCTGAGATGTTTGTCCACAGCTACAAAGTACATTTATTGCACCTTTCTAAGGATGATTCGATTTGTTTGGGCCTCAATTACTTGCCTGAAGCACAGGGACCTGGTATGCTGAGGTATGGTGTCTTGGACAATGTGGCCTTAGACATCATGGTGATGCCACTGCAAATGCTTGTTTTCCTGTGCGTTTTCATTCCGCCCTTCCTCTGTGGTAGTCTTTGCTTGTGAAATTATCAGGCCTTGGGGCTGACACCAGTCTTGTTTGACATCCAGTGGAAAGCTGATTCCCAGGTCAGTAATTGGTGTCTGAGTTGCTGTAGCTTTTATTGCACTATTTGCTGCTCTTGCTGGTTGCAAAGCATGGAGGAGAGTTGAGAGCATTGGAAGTTCCTAACTGCAGGCACCTCATTTACATGTTCAAGCTGGGGTCTAAAATTTCAATTGCAGTTGGTGGATAGGTAAATCTCCTCAGAGGTCCCTTCAGAGCACCTTGCTTTGAAGCATAATTGGGGTACTTTAACTTGCCCATGGGAGCTGCTTGCTTTTTCTAGGGAACTTAGCTCCTTGCCTGGCTGACTTTGTGTTAGTGCACCCTGAATGCTTGCAGTGCTGTTGGCAGATAGGCGCAGGTGCCCTCCTAGAGCTCTATCCATCTTAGAGACGTTACTTTGATGCCCTCAAACAAACATTTCTGTGTTTCTTTCCTGCAGACGTTCGTGAATGATGTGAGGATTCCTGACCAGAAGTACATTACCCTAAAACTGAATGATGTCATTCGCTTCGGCTATGATATCCTCTGAAGAGGGAGTGGGATGCAACCTTCAATTGGGTTTTGTGCTGTTTGCTGCATGGACACTTAACGGTGCTAACTGTGACTAATGAGCAGGGCTGTTTGTTTTGCCTCCTGAAGCCTTTGGATGGCTCCTAAGATTTTGTTTCTACACCATGGACCTGATTCAGAGCTTATTAAACGTGATGCCTGCTACCTTCATTGGACTTTGAATTAGGCCCTGCATGGGCAGTAGTGACTCTGGAGGTGCCTCTTCAGTCTCTTTCTAAGGAAGGGTTCTCTTTTATTTGGCTGACAACTGTAGCTGGTACCAGCTGGGGAGCAAATACATTTCTGTGCTTTTGTGTGAAATAATCTTTCTGCCTTTTTCATCCAACTTGTGGTTTTTTTGTTAACCGTTTCACACAGATGCTTGCATTCAGACAGTTTGCAGGTCTCCAGCCTTAAACATTTAGCTCTGGGGCATGTGGCCAGACCCTTGACTTTATATCGATTGAAGTTTGTCTGTGCAAATTGCTCCTGCCACAAAATGTGAGAATAAATCTCTGTTTAGCAATAGCAAATTTCACCTCTATTGAGGGAGGGCAGGCTGCAGTTACTGTATTGTTTACATGTAGAATTGTCTTCCTAAACTCCTTTGCCTTCATCCGTTTCATTTTTATCCTGATGTAACTCTAGGACTAGGTATAAGCCATAGCCCTTTTGAGCCTGCATATCAATGGGTTTTTTACTTTTTCATTTGCCAAACTTCACCAACTTAGGCTGAATTTACAAGTAGCAAGTGTCTTCTCCAGTTTTCTTTTTTCTTTAGTGGGGAAATTTCCATTGAAACAGTACAGGCATTTCTGAGAATAGAAGCAGACTAAGTTTTACCTTTTTGGGGTTGGGCTGGAAAATTCTTTTGTGTCCTTGACCACAAGGCGACATTCTTGTGTCTTTTGTTGCCCCCTCTGATAATCAGTTTGTGCTTGACCCAGCTGTAGCCCTTGAAATACTCCTGACTGAGCCTCCCTGGTCTTCCCAGAGATCTGACATCTCGGTACTAAGCACTGACAGTGCAGGAATACTCAGTATTGCAACAGGGATGCTTAAACCAATGTGTGTGCAATGCTGGATTGGGAAAAGAGGGGTTCTAGGCCTTGTATATGGTCATACTTCTGGTCTTCATCTCGCCCTGTCTCTTACTGCTTTAGAAACAAATCCTTGCTTTACAGCCATGGTTTTTTTTGAAAGAGGTAGTTGCTGATTTAAAAAAAAAATAAAGAAAGTGAGAGAGAGAGAGAGAAAAGAGGTTATTTGCCTTCAGATGAGAACTTGAACAGGTTGCAGTTGATGAGTGCTCAGGCCTATTTGAGGGGCGCAGGGAAAGTCCTGAGTAGCCCCTTGTTGAGTGCTGCCAGATACAAAAGCCTTGTTACCTGGGATTGTGTCATGAAAGGTGATGTCTCAGTGCACGCAGAATGGAACCTCTTACAGACCCAAAGATAGCCTTAATTCTTGCTTTTCTTGACTTTGCAACTTTGCAGATGTTCTTCTGATGTAGCTGGTCAAGTGTCTTGTCTGTAGATTTGTGGGGAACCTTATAGACGATTTGCAGTGAACTCCAGTCTAGCAAAGGCGTAAGACAGTGGATAGGAGCATGGATAGGTTTTAGTGGCTGTGATACAGGTTTAAACTTCTCATAGAAAACAATTTTGAGCACTAAGCAGCTGAAGTGAAGTGCTTAGTCTTGCAACCCTTACATGGAAATTCATGTGAAATGAATGATGACATTTATGAATAGTAGAGTTTATTGCCCTCAATGGGAAAACTGTAGAGAAAGTAAGTTTTAGCGTGGTTGCTATGGCAGTTACAACTCTTCCTCTCTGTTGCTGCTTCGGAGTCACTCTCTTTTAGCAGTGCTTTCTGTGCACACTGTGTTCAGCTTGGTGTGGATGGCAGCATCTCCTGAGGCCTCAGTCAGCTGTGCGCTGTTGAAAGAGCATTTGTTTCTTTTCCATTTACAGTTTCACTTAGAGACTGTGCAGCGTTTCCCTCCTATGCCAATATTGGTTTATTTTTAGTCAAACATTTTCTATCTTTCCTTTTTCCTCCCATTTGCTCTGTGCTGCTCTGATTGGGGTGTTCATTATAACATTGCCAGATGCTTCCTCTTTTTTTTTCCACGTGGTGTTGCTGAGGATTATTGCCTAGGCTCAACCATGTTGAACGCCTCCCTTCCTAAGAGGTCACAGCAGCTCATGACCTGATTTACTTTTCATCCAGGAAACTGCAGTAGCTGTAAGGCTTTATCAGAGCAAGAAAGCACCATAGTTCTGGGCATCCCTGCAGGGGCCTGAATTCTTCTGCTCCCTCGTCCTGGGTGTGCAAGACTGTTCCATCTTGGCTAGGATAGCATGGGGAGAGAATGGTCTGTCTGGACCTGCCAGATGAGTAGAGAGGAGTGGGGTGTGAGTTGAGTGAGGGCTCTGTTTGTCCCCCTGGGTCCTGCATATAGCTGCTAGTGCTCCCTTAGGCTTCCTATAACCTTGCTCCCCTTCTGTGCTACCCTTAAGTTGACACAGGACTGGCCAACAGTTGTGATTCCATGCTATGTTGCAAAATATACATGACAAACACCATGGTGGAATACGACAAAGATGGATTTTAGTGCCCTGTGTATTTTAAGCTTTTTGGGTTTTATGATCTTGTTTTCTTTCTGTGACTAAATGCTAGATTTCTTTGTCCATCCAGTACCTTTGCCATTTCCTTAATGAGTTCTGTACATTCGAACATGTACGTCCTGGAACAAATTCAACACAAAGTCCCCGAAGAAGCATTGAAGGTGAGATATCTGAGTATAGTCTTATTATTAATGTATTTATTTCTTTGAATGTTTGAGTTTTATTATTTACTTATTAAATGGTATAATAGTGGCTAAGCAGCCTGAAATATTAAAATACTCTTAACAGCAGTGAAATACTCCGTGGTGTGATGATCTGTTTGGATTGGGTCTTAACAAAAACTTCCTTTGTGGTGAGATACATTTCTGTTATCTTGGCTCTGATCTCTCTTATCCCTGCACTAACATGTAGATGAAGTTGTTTATGATTTCATGACTGCCAACAAAGAAGGTTACTCAAGTGTAGTGTATTAGAGAAGAGGTGGGAGCGCAGCAGAACTTGTGGAGCCTTTCTCTGAACGTGGCGACTTAGGCCAGCTCCATCACACTTCCTACAGCACGCTAAAGTTTACTTAATTTATTCTTGCGTATCATATCTCTTTTGCCTTCAAGCTCTCAATTCTTACTTACTGAACAGTGCTTTTATGAATGAGGTGTTTTTTAAACAAAGGGTTCAGTAGCAGGTACAAAATATTTAAAGTATCCTCTTATCTAAGGCAGAAAAGCAACCCCCTCTAGGCAGGAAAGCTGTTCAGCTGAGGGACTGGGCTATTGGTGCCAAGCATAACCTCTTGGCTAGCGGATAGGTTTTCTTAGCCTTGATTCATGTTTAGTACTTGGAGAGGATCAGAAGTCTAACAGCTGGAACTGGGCAGATCCTTTGTGGAAATTACTCAGGGTCTATCTAGATGGGTACACCATTTTATTAATTTCCTTGTAACAAACCCACTTTTAAATAGCTCATTTACTATGTTAATGTGGAGCCTGTTTTAAGGCAGAATCACTTTTCTAGCTGGTGAGAGGGTTTGATGAGAAATAATTAAAATATATTTTAATTGCCTGTGGTGAAAAAGTGAGATAATGCAGATGAATGCCCTTAAAGAATTTATAATGTTGCTTTAAGAACAAAGGGGATTTCAGGATTTGAATCCTGAATGGAAAATAGCCTAAGTTGTGATTCTTCTCAGCTTACTCTTTAAAGGGTTTCCTAATTAGCTGTTTTGCAGAGCTAAGTCACAGTGTCCTTCTCATGGACTAGAATTGTCAATGTCTTCCAAATGGGGAGTTTGAACCCCTTGCAGCTGGCATTTATGCTCTTCTCTGACCTTTGTTCAGGTGTGCTTCCTTTTTGTTACAGAACATAGCCACAGTATTTGCCTTTGTATGATCCATTTGTGGGTAAGGGTGGTTTATCTTGTTCCATGGGCTGGCACCCTGCAGCTGTTGCTTGTGTCTTTGCAGCATGAGAAATACACCAGCCAACTTCAGATGAATTACAAAGGCACAGCAATGAAGAGGGCGGAGCAGCCCGCGGAGCATAGTGTCTACTTGGAGTCCGCACAAGCAAAGCTGGAGAAAGGAGAGAGGAAGGCAATTACAGGTACTTGCTCGGGAACCAGTTAATCAAGATTCACAACGAAGTGCAGCTTGAGCCCTGCTTGGGGTCAGAATCCAGTACAGTGTTGTAGGTTGCATCTAGGAGTAGTTCCAGAAGTATCACCTTTCTAAACCTCTGAGTATTCCAGACTCAGATTTTTAGGGATACAACCTCCCAAATTAAAATCAGCTGGCACGATGGCTCACGCAAGCCGTGTACCTGTGTGTGTGCTGGAGAACCTGTAGACCAAGCAGGTTTGGTAAGTTCTTTTGCACTCGTCTGGTCTATTTTTAATTTCCTAATCATTAGCTGGTGTTTGAACAGAGGCAGTGAGTCAGAGTAGAAAATGTATGGCTACTGTGGCGTGGTGCTGGCAGGCAGGCAGGCAAAAAAGTAACAAGGCATTTCTTTCAAAAAGCCTGTATAGTCTTAAAAAGCTGTATTTCCTAATGTGCCAGTATGTGGGATTGAAACTGGCTGCCAGACTGGGAGACATTTTCTTCAGTTTCATGGTGTTCCAAATGCAAACCTTTTTGATTTGAAAAACTCCATCTGATCTCAACCTCTACCTAATGCTGCTTCCTATAAAGACTCTGTCAAAGCTGCTTCCTCTCCAGCAGTTTTGTCTTACCCATTTCACCCAACTTCCTATCTCCTGTAGGTACTTCCCTGGCAGGTCTCTCCCCAGACCTGCTCAGATATCACTTTGTGGCCTTCTAGACCTTGATGCATAGGAGGGACAAATATGATTTTAAAGCATCCCAGTCACAGATGACTGCCAGGGGTGGTCTTGTGGCACTAGGATGCCAGAGCAGTTGGAAAGCTTTAGTGTTAGCAGGGACACTGTCCACTGGGTCTGTTTGAGGAAGAAGCAGGGAGGTGAATGGAAGGAAGAGAATGTGGGCAAGTTAGGGATGGCATGTTGGGTGGGTTGACCTACAGGTAGATGCAGCGGCTTTCTGGAAAAGTGTGCAACTTGGAGTAAACCTGTTAAGGTTTTGTGATAACTAACTGGAGTGGGTTGCCCGACCTTAATCTCCTATGTATTGTCTTTATGAAAATCCATCTAAGCTGATATAGTGTACTAAAACTGTAATTTTTGTCCCTGGTCTCATTGTTGCCTCCAGCTGTGTGTAAGCACATGCACACACATCCAATGTGCCCAACTCCCATTTTCTGCACTGCAGAACCTTTCTTTGTGTGGCCTTACCTGTGTCTATGTTGTTGCTCTTCCTCATGGATGTGGTGTTTTCAACTTTGCCTCACAAGCCTTCAGTTAAGGGGATGAAATTGCTGATGATTAACCATGATACCACGGAGGGTGAGAAGAGGGGAGCCTCACGGGTTTGGGGAGAGTTCACCAGTGCCCTTCAAGGGGCAGTGGGTTCTTGAGAAGCGTTGGCTGTAACTGGAACCAGTTTGTCTTTGCTGCCTGGTTACATGAATATTATAATTTTTGTTCTTGCCAACTTCCAGTATACATACGGGTTGATTTTAACCTACATAGTGTAAGCAGTTGATGTTTGGAACACCTTCAAAGTCAGGATCTTGAGTGACTATTCAGCAAGGTGACCCATTTCTCTTGTGTGTGGTTTGCAGACCTGTGTTACTCTTCCATCATAGTGAGCACAGAACCAAGGCAAAATGGGCTGTGAGTAATTATTGCAGGCCAGTGCTGGGGTAAGTGTAACGACCGAAGGACAGAGAGGGAAAAATCTGAAGTGCTGCTACCCCCACTGAACTATGGAGGAATTCAGGTCTCTTTGGAAGTATTTTACTGGATTGAACTGAAGCCTGTGGAACCAAAAACAGAGTCTGAACATTAAATCACCACCTCACTCTCCAAAAAGCATCTCTGTTACATAAAGGGACCTACCAATCAATCTGCTTTTAATCTGCTATTTGACTAATTCACCTTGTCTTCAACTGCACACTTTTTTGGCTGCTCGAAGGAGTGTCAGCAATTTGAAATGATTAGTGGAAAGAAGACTGTAGTATGCTTATGAGGAGGGGGCTTGCTTAGTGGCAGCAGAAAGAGGCTTTGGCTAAAGAGCTGTTTTGCTAAGCCTGTAGGTATTTAGGAATTTGCATTGACTAATTAAAGCAAGGTCTGGAATGACAAAAGCCTTTAGAAGGATCGCTTCCCAGGGCCTGTGTGGAAAAGAGGCAGAGGGAATGCAAGCTTTCAAGGAAAAGATTTAACAAAACAATGGAAACAATTAGAACTGCTTAGAAATGGAAGGAGGTGAGGGGCTGTGGATAAAGAGTTCCAGCAGACCGAAACAGCCACTTAATCTTTATGCTGTTAAACTTGCAGCTTTTTGGTGTATGTTGCCTGTTAACAGAAAATCATCAGTCTTTGTGAAATGTTTGAGGCGAGGAGCTTGATAAGACTTACAGGTTGGATATGGATGTGAATGAATAGTGCTAAAAACAGCCATCAGTTCTCATGTTTAAAGCCTTAAGCAATCAGGAGGCCAGGTAGAGCCTTGAACTGAGCAGATTTTAAGACGGTCACAATCCCCATCTATTGTTACCTGAGTTGAGATACTGGGTGAGATTAAGCTACTTTGTGGTCTTCTGTTCTCAACACATAGTTAATCCTTAGGCTCATCTTATTTTTTTTTTAATGTTAAAGCCCTCACTGTCTGACTGGGGAGTAGGTAGTGCTGAATCTGATGAATAACCTCCGAATAACTGCTGCAGGCATGAGTTTCCAGGTGTGGGGGCTGCCCACAGTATCCAGCTGAAATGGGCATCACCAACTGCAGGAGCAGGACTTGAGATTCTCCCAGGATCTGTAGCACAGGCTTGCTGGCCAGGTTAGTGTCCATGGCATTAGGGAGTCCTTTTAACAGTGGCCAACTTGAAAGTCTTGTTGGTGTCCAGGCCTGAGGTCAGCAGGCAGCATGGATGGAGGGAGTGGGCATTGTGCCCAGTTGTGAAGTGGTTACCATGGTCCTTGGCTGCCTTCCCTGTGAGATCATGGTAATAGCTGTTTAGACGCACAGCTCTACCCTAGGCTTTAATTTAGGGAATTGGTGGTGATGTGTCTGCATTTCATCTGAGCTATGGCAGTGGTACCTGCAGCATGTTAAATGTTCGGCCATGTAATTGATATAAATACATCTCTGATTTATCAATCTGATTTGAAAGCCTCTGGCATCTGCATGTGTTTGCAGCAGGTACAAAATACCAGGGCTTTGATTTTCCTCACATTTGTGAAATATATTCTGCATCGAACAGCCAGAATTGCTTTGTGGTTATTCGTGGTAGGTCTAATTTCTCTGTTTTAGAGAGAGTCAAAAAGCAGAGATGTAAAGAATTAATTTTAAAATGTTACAGATAGATCATCTTATTATTTCCCCCCAAATCCTCTGCCATAAGAAGCCTATTCTACCTCTTCTGAAGATGGATGTTATTGTTATTAATAATGAATCAAAACCAGTTTGACTTAAAGTGAGCTGGATTTCTCATGCTTTTATTATGACTTGCTGTAGACTGCTTCAAAGCTTCATGTGCTTCTGTCAGCAAAGCAATTTACCATTGCTGCCTCTTTCAGGACTGTAATTGTTTGAAGCTTTGTGGGGACCTAGCAAAGCGCAGCCCTCAGTACTGCCATGACCACAGGGGACACCTTCAAGGGAATCGGACCCTGCTTTGGTGGGATCTGTGTGCTCATCATGAAAGCTCTTCTGCCTACTCACTGACTGAAAGCAGCGTTAACACAGGCTTTCTGCTTTCCTTTTCATCACCTGGGCTGTATTTTTGGTCTTGCTCTTTTGTTGTTTCGGTTTTTTGTGTGATTCAGTTCTCCATAAATACATGCTTTGTATTGACATGTCTCGCTTTCACTTGTTGTGGTGCTTCCTTCAGGTGATCGATAGTCCTGTATTAGTTTTAAAAGGCCACATTGCAGTCTGACTTGCTAAACAAATGGATCTGCCTTGTTCTACACTAAAACAGCCTTCATTATTTCTTGAGTGACTGCCCCAAAGAGTGAAATCCAGGAGCAGAACATGTGGATGTCAGTGATCTTCCATATATTACACTGTCACTGGTAGCTCAGTATTATGTGGCTAAATGCTTGTGCTGACCTCAGTTCAGTTATCTAAAAGGATGGCTTTCAGGCTGTCTGCCTGAATTGATGAGCTAAGAAATATGTCTAAATGAATTGTCACCATCTGGCAGCCCGGCACAGAGTGTAGAGAGGTGGTAACAAGCTGCCATCAATTGGAGGAAATCTTATGTCATGAAAACGTCTGAGCAGTTAATTTCCATTTGTGTTCCTTGCTTTGCCACTGACTTAGGCTGGCCCAGGTCTCTCTGCTTTTGCAAGAGCTTCCATCTTACACTGGAATATAGCAGACAGGCAGTGGCTTTGGGGTGGTATGTGTATCTCAGGATACAGGCAGACGTGCTGCTCTGGATGCTACATATCCAGGTTGAGGTCGCTACCCAAAATGCATTGTAGCTGGTGAAAAGCAACCCCCACCCAGCACAACTGCATATGTAGCTGCTCCCTGGCCTTCTTTTGTCACAACCATCTGGTTTAGCTGCCTTCCTATCGTGCTTTTCCCACCCCCACTNGCACTGGCAAATTATATGGGACTGAAGCTTCTGACAAGAGCAGATCAAATTCATGTAGCTCTTCTGAAATTGGGGAAATTTTACTCTGACTCAGGATCTGGCCACTTTAAGCAGTAGCTGAGAATAAGGATGTCTGTGCCACTTGATATCATGTTATTCTAAATGCAAATTAATATGAAGGCTCATCAGAAACATTAGTTGCTCTTACAATATTGAAACTGTCCCTAAATAGCAAGATGCTGACTCCTCAGCTTTCTGTCTGTGCTGTCTTTAAAATGAAGTTCCAGTTTATTGTTAAGGCTGAAGAGGGAGGAGTGAAAAGAACCCCATAGAAGTGAACTGTTACATGTGCTGTAACACAGCTGCAGGTGGGGCCTCCTGCTGGGTTGACCTTGGCTGGACACTGGATGCTCACCAAGCAGCTTTATCACTTCCCTCCTCAGCTGGGCAGGGGAGAGAAAATGTTATGAGAGACTCTGAGGTTGAACAATTACAGTCTGGGGCAAACCAATCTTGATTTGGGGAAATTTGTTTAATTTGTTACCAATCAAATCAGAGTACAGTAGTGAGAAATAAAATGAAATCTTGAATACTTTCCTCTCACCCATCCCTTATCAAGCTTAGCTTTACTCCTGATTCTTTTTTTTTACCTCCTCCTTGCAAGTGGCATGAGGGGATGGGGAACAGGGGTTGTAGTCAGTTCATTGCACGTTGTCTCTGCTGCTCCTTCCTCCACAGGGGAAGAACTCCTTGCACTCTTCCCCTGCTCCAGTATGGGGTCTTGCACAAGAGATAGTCCTCCGTGAACTTCTCAATCATGAGTCCTTAATATGGGCTGCAGTTCTTCATGAACTGATCTAGTGTGTCAAGAGAAAAAGTCTGACCAAGGCTGACTTGCTCACCTAGCTGCCTTTTCCCTGTAGTAGAAGAGCTCCTGGGGGATAAAAACCATAGCTCCTGTGTTCAGTATGCAGACGGGACACAGATCTTGAGGCTGGAGCAGCCTGTGGGAAAGAAGTCTGTCCTGCAGGATGCATGCCAGGCCTCTTGGCTCACTTGTGCCCCTTTGGAAACAAAATTTTCTTGGCACAGGTAACTAGAATCTTCTGGACTAGAGGGCTGTTGGGATCCTGTGAGAGGCTGGGATGCAGGGGAGAGATGAGCTGTTGTGAGGAGACTCCTTGCAAGGTGCAAACAGTAACAGAACCCACGCTTGGGACAGATGCTGCTTGTGCAAGAGTCAAGCGCAAGATGGCCTTTGCCTTTCGTCTCTAGGGTAGCATGCTCAGTATTTGTTTCACTAGCAACTTAAAATAAACCACTGATGAGCTTTCCTAATTGATTGTATTAGTCTGAGACAAGTGTCCAAAATCTTGAGGCTTGCTGGTTTTACAGGGTTCTTCTGTTGTTTCTTCGGGGCTGAGCCCTTCACTGTGCCCCATTGATCTTTAGCCATGAGTTATTTCAGGCTGGCTGTTGTTAATGGATTTGTCCATCACTCCAAAGTGTTGGCTCTCCTCCCAATCCTGTCTGCATCTTGGCCATCTACCCTATGATCGGTGCTGCAATTCAGAGGTGATAATTCATGGCAGTGTGTGCCCAAAAGAAGTGTCCAGGATTGGTTGAGCAGATTCCTACATGGTTGGGGTGGGGATGTGCTGGGCAAATCAAGGCATGAAGAGGGTGGCAGGATTCTGCTGGGCTGTATGACAGAAAGTCTCAGTCTGGCAGAGTCCAAACCCTACATTTTAGTGCCTCCCTTCATTGTCAAGCTTGTGAGTAAGTTTTTTTTTTGGTTTTTTTTTTTCTTTCTTCCTTTTCCCTGTCCCTTGACTGTCGAGTAGTTTACCCATTCTCAGTTATGAAATGCATTGCTTGGCAGTTCCAATTCATGGTGAGAAACGCTTCCTCCTTTGAACTTTAAGAGGCCACCTACATGATGGGAACATGTCTTCCTCACGATCTAGGCAGAAAGGAGAGTAATACTTCCAGCCTCTTTCGATTGTCAGCATGAAGAGAAGCAGTGTGATGAATTTTAAAACATGAAGATCTCTTGAAAAAGGCCCGTGGGCTGCTTCTGTAAAGCAAAATTTTTGCCTGTGGACTGTCAGATGTATGAGCTTATACCTCTGGAACTATGCTAGAAAAAAACCATCTGAAGTAGCAGTCATTGGGTCTATGTGGCTTTGGGAACAGTAGCATAAAATCAGTCTTCTTTTTTTTTTTTCTTTGACTTTAGTCTCCTTTCTCTCCTGACTTCCCTTATGCTAATGACTACTTTCTGTCATGTCTCTATTAAAGAAGGGAATGCAGAATTTCAGGGCTGTTTGAGGTCTGCTTTACACTGAGCAGTGCATGGTTTTAAAACCACAAGCTGAGCAGCAGCTGGCAGTAGCAGCCTGGCTATGGCTCAGTAGCTGGAGCCAGGGTGTAAGACATGGCCAGTAAAGGGTGTGCTGACAGCTGCTATGGGTAGAGACAGAAGCAGCTACCAAAGCTGGAGCTTAAGCTCAGCCCCGACCTATCCTTGTGTTTCTATCACCTCTAGATGAAAGTACAAGTGCTACTTTATTTGCTTCGCTCTAACTATTACAAAAACTTAATAACCACACTACAGGTAAAATGAAGTGCATTATTTTGACTTGCGTAAACAGCAAGAGCCCAAGGCATTGCCAAAACACAATCTTGTTTTGTGGGAGACAAAACAAGAAGCAGTGGATCAGCACCTTTGGGTACCAGTTGTTGCAGTAAAGCTAATCTTATAGTGAGCAGAGACAATGATAGAAGCCTGGCTCTTCTAGGGGAAGCTTCTCCATGAGATAAACTTCTGTAATGACTGTGGAGTCCACTCAGTTTACTTTCTCTCTAAAGAGCAGAAGTCTGCTTTTTCTTTATGTATGTGTAAGAAGACAGTTTTACCATTTTTCCTAAATTTGTAACACTTCAAGAATTTCCTATTGTGGGATGTGTGTCATTGAGAGTGGGAGTGGTGAATAGTTGAAAGAAAAATGCTTGACCTCACAGCGTCCAAGGACATGGTGGGGCAAGAAGAGGCAGATGTAAAGTCTTTCCAATTAAGACCAGGGAAAAAAGTCCACTTTTCACCTAGATTGCCTCTGAGTTGCAGAGTTTTGTAGTTTGTCTTGCCAACAACCTTCTGACTCCTGTGAATAATGAGGCTAGAAAGGGAGAAAAGCTAGTATTTGGTAAACTATGAATGACAGTATAGGGAGGTGGAATCAGCATCTACGAGAGGAAAACTGCTTCAGTTTGTGCTAGGGGAGGTTTAGATTAGGTAATAGGAAATACTATGTTACTTAAAGGGCTGGCTGCCCAGGTAAGTGGTTGAGCTGCCATCCCTGGAGGTATTAGATGCATAGATGTGGTTGGACTTGATTATCTTAAGGGTCTTTTCAAACCTAAGTGATTCTGTGATAATTTGTTTTTCTTACAATTGCAGTGTAACAGGTACGTGATCTCATCTGCTCCTCCTATTTTTTCCCTTTTTGGCACAAGAGTGACTTCTGTGAACCTGGTAAATGGGTATTTTCTGTGTCAAACTATTTGCTTATCTTTTTCCTAGAAACCAATACTTACCGCACTCCTCTTTATGGGCAACCCTCCTGGTGGGGGGAAGATGATGCGAATAACAAGGAGGACAGAAGGCAAGAGGAAAATTACTCAGGTAATGGAAGTGATATGGGGGGGATCAAAACTTCTGCACATTTTTGATATGTGCTGTGTGAAGCCATCCTGAAAAAAGTTGTTTTTATCGCTGGTGATATTACAGAATCAGGTGTTGATTCAGCAAGACCATGCCTGTCATTAGCTTTGCACACTCAAGCTTTTCCTTTGAAGTATGGGAAGCTGAGTTGTTGTACATGTGAGTGAATTCAGTGCAGTGAAACAGGATCTTCCTTCCATCAGCCCAGGCTTACAGAAACCTTAAAATGCTACTAACCACACAGGTTCTGTCAAGACGTACAATTGTGTGTGCACTCTGCTCTCTCTTTGGGGAGCAATGGAAGAAAGGACAAAGTGAATATAACATGTTGATTGGGTTGCAGCAGTGCAGTAAGCATAAATTGCACTGATGAGGCTGGAGTACAAAGGTATCTAAAACAGAACTTGTATTTTTTCTTTAATCTATTTCAGTTAAAGTTTGTGAATTTAAGTTTTTCTTACCCCTCCCTTTTTAGTGCCTTTTGTAGAAAGGTCAAAAGAGATAACCCAGCATGAAGAGGAACTGAATGGTAATATTTCTGCTTATAGAGATGCCCAAGAACAGGCTGTGTTTGCCTTCCGGAGAGAGCCAAGTTACTTTGAGATTCCAACTAAAGAATTTCATCAGCCATCAAAATCTCCAGAAAGGCAGGTCCATGAGATCCCAACAAAGGATGTTGATGCTGTAGTAACCCCTGTTGTACAGAGTCACGCCTCTTTCACCATTGAATTTGATGATGGTACCCCTGGTAAAATAAAGATAAAAGACCATGTAACTAAATTCTCGCTCAGACAAAGAAGACCATATAGTAAGGAACCAGCTCATACAGAAGTGATGTCAGCAGAGAGCAAAGTGGCTGACTGGCTCGTCCAGAACGACCCAAGCTTGATAAGACGGCAGTCTCCAGGAGACGATGTGTACAGTACAAAGAGTGACCTGCCAGTTCATGTGAGGACACTTAAAGGTGAGTGAATGTCTTGCCTCGTGGATGTAGTTCTTTATTAGCTGTGCAAATGCAGCATAATAAAGGGGGAAACTCCTTCTCCTGTCAAGAAGAACTGGAATTAATTATCTCTGCTCCAAATTTGCAAGATGAAGAATATTTCATTAATGAGCGTTAATGGAATTGAATCCAGCAGCAGGCTCTTCACCTGACCCTGAAGTCATGTGTGATGCCAGCCTGGGGACACTCTAATCTGGTTCCTCTGCATCTATAATGCCAGCTTAGCAGTAACAGTGATTGAAAAAAGGGGTTTGATTATTTAAATATCTAAATTTCCCTGCAGTCAGGCAGGCTGGTAAACACAGGTATTTCAGTGGATCTTCTCTTGACTTCTAGCTGAAGGAATGGCTTTTCTTTTTGCTGTAGTCCAGAAGAGGCTAAGTGTGATCATCTGATGGCTCTAATGACCAAAGAGCCACGTGATCAAATGACAAGATGTTCTAACATGGAGGCTGGTGATAAAGTTGAGATATACGTGGATCGCCAGTGGAGGAAATTGTGCTTGTTGAAGGTTTCTTCATTTGAACTAAAATTTCTCTGAAATCCTGCTGTGTTCAAAAACTTAAAATTTTGTGGACCTGTGTCCTGTTAAGTGGGTCGCTGTGAGGTATTCTTTGGGGATTTTTGGAGATCTGAAGTGTAGATTGTGGCGCAGGATGTAGTGCACCTGGTGGGAGTCCCGTAACTTGCATATATTTTGCAAGATTTATGCTTGATTGGACGTATTTTGTGGGCAATGCACTGAACAGCTAGGAGGAGATCATTGAATTCTCACTGCCTTTCAGGTCTCTGGAAAAGCTGTCATTTTAAACTGCAGCTACAGGTGATGAAATCGTGTTGAAGTTTACCCAGATGTACTTGTGCTTGAGATCCTTCTTAAAAGACAGCACTACCTTGTTTTCCTTTAAAGGACTATTTGCTTGGATCTTATTGGGGAAAAAACCACAACCCTGTAATATGAAGAGTTTCACCTCCAACTTGCTGCTTCGTGTATAGTGTTTGAGAAGCCCCTGTGGTCAAAACAGTCTCATGTATCCAGCCGTGGGATTTGATGTGGCATGGAAGTTGAACCCTTTTGTTGTAATTGCTTGTTTCTGGTTCTTCCCAATATTATAGAGTGTTAAGGTGCCCTGCTTATTTAGAGTCTTCTTTTCAGTCTGCTGTGACTGTAATAGAGGGCTTAGACGGGATTTTGGAGTTTCTTTGTGGTGTTATTGTGATATTGGATTTTGTTGACTTGCTGGAGAACATTGTCCTGTATGCAAGTGTGCTTCAGCAGTTTTGCTCTTTCCTCTTGGAGGAAACTAGAGTTAGGCAGCTGCTCATCCTAGGATTTTACTGAGCAGTGCATAGCGATACTAGACTGACTACCTTTTCTTCTTTACAGGCCATAAGGCATGGAAAGAAGCTGAGGTAATTTAATGCAAAATTTGCATATAAAGAAATCAACTCTTTGGACATTCGATTAAAATGTATCGTGTTGGTGACCCGAGGAGTTTATCTGCTTCTGCTTTGGCAGAGGACAGGGTGTCATTTGTCCTGCGATTGCTGTGTAGCACGTTCTTCTGGCAAGGCTAAGTTTGAAGATGTCTTGGAGGCTACTGCTAGCTGCCTACCAGGTTTAGGTCTTCAGGATCAGAGATCCTGAATGTTAGTGTTTAGTAACATTTGTTCACTTTCAGGAACAATGGGGTTAATGTATCAAGACTAGACAGTTCAGGCCTTAGCAGCTTGAGGGTATGTACATGGTGTTCTGCTGGGGCATCCGTGGGCACAGCGGGTGTTTAGGATTTTCCTAGTGTCCTTGCTGTTTTGCTTTCAGCAGAGTTCTTAGTCAAGACCCTTTAATTGAAGAACTTTCCTTTCTAAGGATGAAGCTTCTCAACCTTGAGGCACAATGCAAAGTTTTGCCTGCTTCCAGCAGTGAGGTTGTTAGAAAACTCTTCAGAGGACTGAATCCTGAGTTGAATGGATCTTGTATTAAATTCTAATCTTTCATGGCTAACTTGAGGTAATAAACAGTCTTCACTCATGTGTCTGGAGAACTTGCAAAGTACGTTTGAGCAGTTTTCCTTTCAAACACGTGATATGTTAGCCAGTATATCTTGCTGCATATTACAGTCTAGAGCACAGAGACCTCTTTCCCCGTTCTCCCAATGACAGGTTCCTGGTCGTTGACAGAATCGTGTTGTGTGCCTTCACACCCGTTTCCTTCTCCAAAAAAAGGTTTGGTTTTTGTTTTACTTTTAACTTTTTGTTTTACTTTCAATTTACTTTGAGAGTCCTAAGGCACTGAGAGGCAGAACATCACTGATATATAGAGAAGGTTGTAAAGATGGTTTTCGCTAATATTAAGTGAAGCGAATTATAAGCTGACTTTCAGCTTACTGAACTCTTAAGTAATGATTTAACCTTTGCTTGGATGGTGATAGGATTGTGTAACTCGTGGGGGGTGTCATGGTCTGATTCTTAAATCTTCAGGAAAAATAAAAAATCCTGTAAATTCACTTTTCCATCAGCATCTGTTTATTATCTCCTTGCAGAGGGAGGGTAACATGAGTGCTCAGAGTTGTATGCACTTGTAGCGCACTGATCCACATTTTGATCATGGGGATTTGGTTTCACGGGCGCAGTGTGTGCGATTTATTTACTGATCCAGCAAAGATATTTGTGCTCTGTAACAGAGAACCTAATGAAGTGATCTTGGACCACAGGAGCTGAGTAGAGCGGCAAAATAATGTAATTGCCTTGGTGTTGAAACGGTTTCTTGAACTATTTTAATAACTTGATAATCAACCAATAGTGAAAAGTGAGATCAGGCGACCTTTTGCTTTGTCTTTTATTATCTCTGGTAGGATACAATCCCTGTACCATAGCAGGGGTGTCTTTGGAGTTGTTTAATCTTATAGGGTATTTTTTTCTGTTTGAACTGAAAAGATAAATTTCAACCAGGAGGTAATAACAGGGCCACAGCAACTAAGAATATGAAAATCAAATCTGCATACCTTGTTTCCAGGAAACAGGCACGAGGACGGGACACAAAGCGACTCCGAAGACCCTGTGGCTCCCCAGGCAGAGAAGGAGACGACAACAGGCAGCGAACGTGCAACAGAGCAAACCAAGCTGCAGCGTCAGATGAGACGTGATCCTCACGAGATGCTGCACAACAAACAGGCCTTCGTCATAGAGTTCTTTGAGGACACACCGCGGAAGAAGCGGTCACAGTCTTTCACACACAGTGCTCACTCCTCCCAGAGTGACACTGATCCAGGGCTGAAGACCAAGGCTGAAAAGCGCAAGAATGTCTTGCCACCGGAGAAGCCGGGAAATGCGGTTCCACCATCCCACCTAGGGGCCCCAGCAGGCAAATCCAGTAACAACTCCTCTGGGACCCAAAGAACTAGCTCCTTCAAGAGGGAGAAGACAGAAGACCGAATCAACTCTTCATCCTCCTCTGCTTCCAGAGCATCAGCCAAAACTTACGGGAGTGTTGGGAGGAAGTCTAAAATGGCTCAGGATTTTATGGCTGAGTACTTGCGGGAGACTGCTCAGTCTGGGAAACAGAGTGCTGAGAAACCAGCACCTCTGCCCATGCCGGTCGCTCCACATGTGGTTATATCATCAGAACCAGAGACTGCCCCTGCTCCACCTTCAGAAGTAAAATCAGCCCAGGGCAGGAGAAATGATGAGGAAGACAGTGTGAGCGAGACAGGCACATATACCATTGAGACAGAGTCACAGGATAAAGAGGTGGAGGAAGCACGAAAAATGATAGATCAGGTAAATTCTGTTTTTCTGTGCTTGGCTACTGAGCTAAGGGCTGAAGGCTTTGACTTCTGTACCTCATTCCGGAGGGCCTAACTTAATTAGCTGTTGCCTTGAAGGATTGCTCCCTTTTGAATTGGATGCAGCAGGGATTTATGGCTAGAGATGGAAGTCATCTTGAGTGACCTGTGTTAAGGATAGGCGTTGACAAAATGGAGAGGCTGGTCTTTAGAAATATCCAACAAAACAACAAAGTTAACCCACAGTGTAATAAAGAAAGGTAAGCCCACAACAAAGAGCTGCCTTGCTTCCAAAATGAGATTTGAATGCACAAGTACAAGACTGGGCTTGCCATCTGTTTAGAGGAAATGCAACAGCAGAATAAGGATGGGGCTGATCCTGCTGAGAGCTTTGTTTGGGAGCAGCTCTGCTCTCTAGGGCTGCTCCCAAGCCTCTGCCTTGGCATTGCATCAGCTCCTGCCCACAAAGACAGGAGCAGCAGCCCTTAACTGATGCAGCATCCTGTGGCAGGCCTGAGGAAAAGCAGGCCAAGGACTGATGCTCTTGGTCCTTCATAAGCCTCAGTGGTACGTGGTTCTGTGGTTGGCTGTGCCTGGTTGGAAAGGGGAGTGCTTGCTGGAGGGGAAGTGGCAGCTGGTTGAGATAGTGAAGGGTGTGGTCCAGGGCAGAGGCAATCCTAGATGGATCTATACTTGTTTGGATTTTGCAAAGTGAATGATAGCCTAAAACCTAGTGAGGGAGGAGCTTCAAGAAACCCACCCAGCTAAGCAAACTGCAGGGGAACCAACCCAAACTCTGGCTGATTTTCAGGTTTAGCTTTCATCTGTGGTCTATTATGAAAACAAAACCGGCAAGTTGCTACGAAGATTTAGTGAAGTGTAGGCAGGAGGATGGTGAAGTTTAAAGGAAGCCTTAATTGAACCTGGCTTTAGAACTTCATATACAGTGTTGTGTGAGCCTAGATCTAACTTCCCTTGCTTGTTTATTATGCTTATTCCTTACATCTTGTTTGAAATGTGATTAGAAGCTTTCAGGGCAGGATGTTTAAGCCACAGAAAAGCTCTAGTCCTGAAATTAGCTTGTTAATATTTCTGCTAGGGAAATACAAGGAAGAACACCACAAAAATGTTTTGGGAGAGTTGTGTTGGCAGCTGTGTTGACTTGGGCAGGTAAGCTGGCCACATTGTGCTCCTAACTGACATAGATTTGGTGCAGTGCAGACCTGCCACTTGGGAACAACTGGATCTCAGTGTTTCTATCCAGGAAGAGAGAAGATAGGAATTCTGTACTTACTGAGCTTTTGAGCTGACTCTGCTTTTTGTTCTTCCACCATTGTGTGCACACTTTTTTAAGTAGAACTGAGAGTGAAGAAGTTTATGGCCATCTCTGCCCAGCCTAGGTACCATCCGTGGTGGCATCTCCCTCAGAACTGCTTGTAGTCAGGAAAGAGAAGCCCTTCTGAGGTGCAGATCTTAGTCACCTCTCTAGGAAACCTGTTTATTTCCAGAGGGAATCTGGCCAGCTAGCTCAAATGCTCACCCATCTCTTAGTGTGCATCCTTTCTAGGCCCTCACATGGCAGTGTAGGGCTGCTGTGCCCAGCCAACTTGCTGCTATAGTCTGTGAAAGACCCTGGAGATGGAGCTTTACCAGATTTTTCCAAATCTCTGTTTAAGCTGATACGTGGCTTTCCTGACACTAATAAATTTCTCAAGGCTGAAAAGGGACTCCTATTCAGTGAAGGCTTATACTGTTAAAGGCAACACACTGAAATAACAAAGGTGAGGGAAGAGATGGGCGTGAGTGGGATTCTATGAATAGCATATTTAAAGTTGCTACTGTGGACTAGAAATAAAAATTATTTATGTAGTTGTATGGATGCGTTGGCAAGTGTTTCTCCTCTTGGGATCATAGTTTGTGTGTGACTAACGCTTCATAAACTTGGATTTTGGGCTAATATTTTCCTGTTTTCTTGGTTTTTAATCTTTCCCATGCAAACATCTTTTCAGGTTTTTGGTGTTCTTGAGTCACCTGAGTTCTGCAGAATCTCTTCAGCCTTTAGACCAATAATTAAAGGTGAAAAAGATGACTCCGGTTCTCATCAGCATCTAATCAGTGAAAATGGCACTAGTCAGAAGTCACCCTTGCTCCAGGCATTTGCCTCAAAAGCTGTGAATGGGTCTCAGGCTGATGCACAGGTATGGGCAGTCCAGGTGGATTTGTTGGGATGGTGGAAGTGGAGATGGGGTTTCTGTCTGGATGGAAATGTGATGCATAGATTGATTTCCATTTTGAGGAGACTGAGTGATGTGTGTATGAAAGGGGTGGTTTTGTGATTAGGATCTGGTTTACAAGCCCTCTTTCTGACACTGCCTTCCCCACCTTGTTGTAGATGTCTGCAGCATCTCAAGGGAGTCAGAAGTGGGTGTCTAGATGGGCGAGCCTTGCGGACAGTTACTCAGACTCTGGATCTGTCTCTGGGCAGGGTGATGGAGGTGCAGGTAAGTTTCATCCTGACATTACTGTTTAAAGGCGGCTGAGTCTAAGCCAGGATGATATGAAAAGCAGGAATTAAGGGCTTCTGTGTGTCTGGCTGTGACTTATTTTCTGGTTTGGCAATTGTATTTCTGGATTGGAAGGACATTGTGAATCGTTCCCAGTGGAATAAAGATGGAAGGAGCCTCTGGTTTGCATTTCGGAGTCATCCAAAAAGTTCTCATGTTACATTTGACATGACTAAAGGGTGCCTGGGAAGGAGAAAGATTGATTGTTAAGGGGCTAGTTAACACTCCAGACCAAGTAGTGATTCTTCAGGCTGCCTTATGATGCCAGATGAAAGCCCTTTGTAAGTTGTCTTTGACTTTCCTGTGTCTGGTTGTGCTGAGAATCTTGGGCTGTTCTGGGGTTTGCTGTCAGGTGGCATGTTTGAAGTGTGGAGAAAACTGAGTATGGAGGAGATCAGGCTCCCATCATAGCTGGCAGGACAGCTTACAGAACAGCACTTGGGTGGCTTTTGTAAATGTTTTCACTCCCTTTGGTTGGAAATATTTGTCATTACCTTCGTGCTATCAATGGTGATAGACATACTCAGTAAAGATTAAAAGAAATTTACGTTTTTGAGGTCACTGATGCTGTTTTAACACTAGGTGGGAACCTGACTCTCTGAACATTTGAAATATTGCCATAATCGAATAACCAGTTATCCTGGTATTTAAAGGCTGTATTGGATACAAAGTCTTGGCTAGTGGCTTGGGAGAAATAAGAGTGCAGTTTCCATGAAGTGTGTCCCTACCAATAAACCCACCCACACTAGGATGGTGAGCTCTAATTCAGAGCCTCTTCATTGTTGCAGGTTCTTTCTCCTGAGACTTCTGTGAGATGTGATCACATGAGAACTTGTACTTGTGAAAAATGCAGTGATGCAGTTTTAAGTGCCATTCTTTCAATAGAACCCATTTGACTAAATAGATGGCAATGGTGATTTTTTGTCTACTTCCCATGGATTTATGATAGACTGATGCCAGCAGTGTTGTTAGCCTCTAAACGTATGTGCTTGTACTGAGAGCTAGATCATGGGAGAATGAATCTGAGATTCTGCAGAGGGAAGATGTTGAACATGCTGATCCAGCAAAGGAATTGAGTATGATTTTACCTTAAGTGTCTCTATTGTCCCTCTATCTGAGGGATTGAGCAGGAACTAGGCCCTATTGGTATCTTGTATTACATAAAAGCCTAGTTCTATACACATCTTGTGAGTGCTTTTGTGGACTTGCATTTTGCAGAATTAAGCTCTTCCTAAATAAAATAAAGTGGTAGGTTTAAAACAGTTCATTCTTGTCCACTTAACTCTCTTCAGAAAACAGTGCAGCCCCAAAACCTGGGGAACCAGAAAATGCTGTCCCCTTGAGAACAAGGCGCCTACTTCCCCAGCTCCCACCGAGTGATAAATCAGACAGTCCCACGCCTACAGTCCTGGTTTGCCAGGAGTCCTACTCTGAGATTACCAAGCGAACCATTGTGAAGGACCACTGTGTGGAGCCCTACGGTGATCCCAGCGGCCACCTCTTCATCCAAGAAGACTTGGATCCAGATAGCCTCAGCGATGCCAGCAGATCTGATGATGGCTTCAACATGGAAAAAGGCAAGAAATACAAAGAGAACAATAAAATGCTAGAGCTGGTGGGGGAAGACATGAAGTCAGAGAGCCGGCAGCCAGGAGCCTCACGGGTCTCAAATGTGAGAGCTGTAAGTGAGCCAGTTCCTACTTCATTCTACATTGGTGATGACAGCAACAACGTGGGGATTGCTGCTAAGCTCTCTCTGAGTGTGTCCCATCCTCGAGCAGACAAAACTAGCAAGGATCAGGAGTTTTCCTTCAAGTCTGCTGGTGCACCAGTTCCTGGAAAGGCACCAGTCAAAGATGTTAGTGCTTACATTAATGCAGCAGGGAAAGTGGTTATTTCACTTCATCAGACTCTTCCTCAAGATCAGGAAACCATGGCAGGAAAGGAAACATCATCTTTTGTTAGACAGGAAAGTTTTACCAAAGATAAATCAAGCAGTGGTGTTCCTCAAAATAAACTCCCACATATTTCAAGTCATCCTCTGCTTAAAGATTTAGAGGCTGTTCGGTCAACCCGTATGGACTTTGGTCAGGAGACTCATCTTCTCCTTAAGGACACTGAAACTGCCTTGGCAGCACTGGAAGCCAAATTACTTGGTCAAAGCCAACAGCTGGAGCCCTCAGATACTGCTGGTCAGCTGGAGGACTCCTTGTCAGGGGATTCTGATGTGGACACTGCCAGCACGGTGAGCTTGGTGAGTGGCAAAAATGTCCCAGTGAGTGCCCCAAAACGCAAAGCAGTCACAAGCTTGCAGAAGGAGAAGTCTTCGTCCACGCCGTCCATCCAAGACCAGTGCGGGCAGCCAAGTGCTCGGGATAGGTTGACGGAGAAGCAGAAGACACAAGCACCAGAGGCATCAAACCACACAGAGACCACCAAACGCTTCCAGATAAAGCGGAGTGCTGGGACTCGAGGGTCACTTGACTTCACGGATGATGAGAGAAGCTCAAGCTTGCCCTATTTGCCAGTCCCTGATGCGGTAGTGTCTGACCATGAGCACTTGGTATCCCGGCCGGTTCCCAGGAGGAAACCTTTGGCTCAGGCCACCAAGGAGGACCACAGCAAAACAACCTCAAATGTGCAGAAGATCCAGCAGGTTCTTACTCGCTCAAACAGCTTGTCCACTCCACGACCCACGAGGGCCTCAAAACTACGTCGTGCCCGGCTGGGAGATGCTTCGGACAATGAATGTGTCGATACTGAGAAAACTGCTTCCAACCCTGAAGCAGCTGCTCCAGGCTCAAAGCAGTCCACAGAGACAAAGAAGCTCTCCCGTCTGGACATCCTTGCTATGCCGAGGAAACGAGCAGGTTCCTTTACAGTACCCAGTGACTCTGAGACAGCACAGTCAAGGACAGGATTTTCTGGTCGGAATGTGGAGCCATATCGGAAGATGGGTATTTCGGAAGTTAGAGCTGCAGCGAGGAAAACAGCAGCTGCTGCCTCTGCAAAGCAGCCTTTCAGCAGGACTCGTTCAAGCAGTGTCAAGTATTCCTCCTCATCCAGTAAGTCTTAATGATTTGTTTTTCCTCTGTTCCCCTCTCCCTGAATTATAGGCTGCACATGATTGCCAAGAATTGGTATCTCAGTCATACGAGTGCTGCATTGGTGGGTACAAAAGTTCATGTTAAGAAGCAGTATTGAGGTTGAGATTTCTTGTGGGTTTGGAGACAGTGTAGCACTTCTTATATGCAGGGAAGTACTATTGTGGTTGTAGTCTGTGAGAATATTGCTATTTTAGTTATGATTTTGGTTTGGGTTTTATTTTCCAGTGACTTTTTTTTAACAACCAGTTGCCATTTGACAGGAGCGTGTTAATAATTTTTCTTTTAAAAAGGATAGATTGTAATGCCTTTCTAGTACTACAAGGACATCTGTTCTTTTTTTTTCCTTTAACTTCAGAAATTCAAAGTTTGCTTCTAGAGGTGTTTGTGACATTGATGTCCAAGGTGGCAGGTTTGAAGGCATCTGAAACAGGAGAATGAGACAAAAATGTCACTGTGTGTGAAGGCTGTTCCTTTGTTCTTCCTGTAAATGCAAATTTGCAGGTGGACCCTACATTTTGATTGCCCGAAGAGATTCCCTGTTTGGGGTTTTTTTTGCCTGTTTTTATTGACTTTTGCCATAGATAAGGCAGGTACACAGCTGTTTCCCACAAGGCTCTCTTGCTGTGTAGTTGTGTGCTCAACAGACCCTTGCAATATTCAGCATTTGTCATATTGAACTCAGCCTTTAACTAAGAGGTGGGAACTAGCAATGCAGATGAGAGCTCCGAGATGGTAACTGATAATCAGATTGTCCCCAACACCCTTGGTCTAAGCCCTAGTCTATGCTCATAGCCCAAATCCTTGGTGGATTTGGCAACACAGATCTGCTTGTTTAGTTTTTTAGGAATGATGGGGGAGGCAGAGGGACAGGGAGAACCCCTTTGGTTGGGATTCTCTGTTTTCAGCAGATCTGTGTTTTGTAAGGGGTCCTAGAATTCTCAATGTGACCTTTTTGTATCTTTTCATACAAAGTAGTCCTTCTTGCAGTATTCATTTTTATTGCATGCTAAAAATTTTATTTGCTGCTTGTTTTGATTTAATTGTTTCAGTGCATCTGGCTTCCCTTTTACGTTGATAATTTTTTCTTACACATTTGTATATGCATGTAATCCACATGAATAAGCTAAAGGCGTATGTACATTCACTTCTCTTGCCTTTTTTGAGATGATGTTGTTATTACTGCTTAACAAGTAGTCAATGAACTTTAAAGCAAAATAATGTGGTCAGTTTTCTGAACAGGAGGCACTCTTTGCATTCCCTCTGCCTTTGGGCCACAAACTTCAAATCATTTGGAGAAAAATAAGCGTTGGCCAGTTCTTGATTTAAATGAATTGGTTTTTGATTTCCAAGGCTCTGTAGCAGCATGCTAACACCTTCCCTTGTGCGTTCTTGCAACAGATGATGCTAATCTTTTTCTCTGAATTAGCTGCTCTTAAAATACTAACCTCCTAATTCCTTGATAGGATTGTGGACCTTGCACAAGCTCTAAGTATACTAATGTGCTTCATGCTTCGTTGTGCTGTACCAAATGTGTGATCCATGTTCCTATATTAATGCTGTTATAGGTGTAGTGCATGAACACCTAGCACCCCTTTCCTGGAACAGAATTAAAATGTTGATAAACTGAACTATTGCACTGTGCCACCAAGACATTTTTTAGCATGATAAAACGACCCTTGAAAGCATTGAGTGTCAAGCCTCAGGAGTAAGGAGGGAGTTGTGGCTGATTTATTCAAGGATTTCTTAGTGTTCAGCTAACCACAGTAGTTGCCAGCTCTCCCAGTGGAAGAAAGTTAATCTCACTAACAGAGGAATAGAGTGAACTGTCTGAGCACGAGATAAGAAATGCCAGTGGATTGTTAGGCTGTCTGAAGTAACTTCATGTGAAAGTCACAGATAACATCGGAATAGTCCAAGTTACCAGTTCTGAAAGTGAAGGGACTGTCTCCCCTACTCCTCTGTGTGCACAGTCTGCTTATTACTCAGTGTAATTTGAATGATACTGAGGGAGTTGATTCTGATTTCCCTTGGCATACAGGAGTGGAAAGTCAGGCTCTTCGTTTTAGAATTGCTGTTCAGAGGCAGAATGACCTCTCTTGGTTCTAAACCTCTTTTTTATTTTTTTCTTCAAAAAACCAAACCTCAGCTGATTGAATACAAGCAAATGTATTTTTTGTATGCGTGTGTATATATATATTAATCCTAAACCAATACATTTATTTAGCCATGGCTGAGATAGCTGTGTCTAGGAATACCTTTTTCACTATACAGTAGTTATCTGCAATTTCTTCCTGCATTTTAAATGCCAAATTTGTTATTTTTGCTTGTATGATCTACAATGCTGGCTTAATCCCCTTGCAGTGTTTCAATGTTATAATAATTTTGGTAACACAGTGAAGCTTTTAGGTGTTGCAGTTTTAAATAATTTAGCTGGTTCTGTGTGTGCTAGGTCTTGATTCCTCAGAGAAGGATAGAAGGGAATGAAGTGGTACCCATAGAGAGTACAATGAAGTAGCAAAGACCCAATTCTCAAATAAGGACAGCTAGTGCTTCCCTTGCTAGGAGGACCTGGGTGTCTACAAATCTGCAGAACCAGTTGGGACGAGCGGGTAGCTTCCAGTAGGCTTTTAGGAGTTAGAGCTGGTCCTGACTGAACACTTTTCTTGTAGAGTGTCATTAATGGTGAATTGCGAGGTAGGAGGTGAATGTGGGGGTGTGGACTTCTGCAAATAACACAAGACACTGTAGTCTCTTCTTCACTCCGAACACCCTCCTTTTGCTTGTACTCACACCTAATTGGAGAGGTGTCTGCAGGCTTGAAAACTGGGCTCTCTCAGAAAAAAGGACTTATGTGGGACTATGAGGAGTCTGAAGTGCGTGCTGCTTATACACAGAGCTTCTGTGCATGGAAAGCTAAGTCTGTGGTAATAATTTACTACATTGGAATTGTTAACACAGCAGTTTTGTTTCTCCGCTGGAATTTCCTTCTCCAAATTTGTATAGTGAATAGGAACCACAGAAGGGCTCAGCTTTGAAATGAGCTCTGAGAACATGCTGTTTACTGTAAAATCTGCACAGAATCTCTCCTTTCCTTGTGCTCTTGGGCTAGTTTTGTGTTACCTTTTTGCCCTTATGTAGTTATTTACCGCTTTCCTCAATCTGAAACCAATTCATTTTTTATAAGCATCAAGGCGGAGACCGCAGGGTTCAGATTACACTTCTACTTCGGAGGAGGAATATGGCTCAAATCACAGCTCCCCTAAACACAAACGCTCCCATACTTCAACAGCGACACAAACGCCAAGGATACGTGGCTCTGGGCTAAGCAAGCAGAAGCACAGTGGCAGAGAAACAGACGACGATGAAGATTTTGATGACCACCCTGACCCCTACAACTTCATGGCTCAAACAGCAGAGATAGCAGAAATAGCCAGGTGAGGTGGGGCTTGATGTATTGACCTACATGTTCAAAATGGATGGAATTTACCTTGGTTTTCAAATCAAATCCAGGTGCGGAGGTAGAAAGAGAGGCATTCTCTCCTGTTGTTTGTGTGCCCTCCCCATTTCATATCTGAACATAAGCTTGTTCAGACTTGACAGGTTTTCATGAAGCTTTACAACCTTTGCTTGGCTATGCTGGTTGTACCTTCTCTCCAGAAAATGCCAAAGTGCCAGGGCATTGTATCTTGATTTTTTTCTTATTCAGACTGTGGACTTATTCAGTCTCCTCTCATAGCTCGAGGTCTGTCAAAAGATCTGTCTACATCTGCTTATCGCTGTTTTCTGCTGGAAGTCAGTGTGTGCACAGACTGGTTGGTGTGAACAGTCCTAATGCTCTGCAGAGGAAGTCAAATGGATTAGCAAGACTGTATATATAAACTCTTGAAGCTGCTTGCCTGAAGCTGGTGAGGGAGCAGTGAGCAGTCCCTGTGGGGCAGAAACCTCTTTGCTTGGCACAATGAACCCAAACAAGAAAATCTGTCTGGGCCCCGTATGAAGTTCCTGAGTCGTTGCTTAGCTTGATGTCCTTGGATACAGGACCTTTTGTGAACTGCTGGTTTGATGGTTGCCTAGAGGATCTCAGCAGTAAAACAAATAGATTCTTTTTTTAAACAGCGACATTTGAGGTTTGACATCTCTAATATGCAACTGTGTTATGCCAGCTTTCCAGAAATACTGGTTTTCCATTGTACTGGCCATACTTGAAATACTTTTGACTGAGGAAGCAGTCTTCCGTCTGCTTTTGGCCAGTATTTTCACATCACCCGTATCACTCACCACTCTGTAAGGACATTCTTGTGCGAACATTGTTATCAGGCTGCTAGAAAGTGTGTCAGACCAAGCTGCACTACCTGTACCATGTGAAGCGCGCGTGTGTGTGTGAGACGCTGGCTTCACTCTTAGCAGCGTTCTTAGTGCGGGAGAATTGCTTTGGATTGCAGCAGCTATAAATAAATGGTTGCATCAGACCTGTCTGGCGCTGCATGTTGCAGAGCTCAGTCACAGAGCCTGCTTCATAATTGCAGTTCTGACTTCCGTTGCTACTCCCAAATTATCTGGGAGGGATTTAGAGGAGTCAGGGACAGTTAAAAGGGAAAATGCCACTTGTTTACTGTAAGTGAATCACATAATGGATGTGTTTGGCGACAGCTCTATCCAAACCAGCACAGATAGGGGGCACTTTAGGCAGGCATATCAAACTACTTTTTATTAGTTCAATTATGCATTTTCTTTCTGAGGAAATGTTTTGATGAACTGACAGTTTTATTACGTTTTTTGTTTTTTTCAATAAAAGAAAGTGTCTTTCAGATGAAGCTAGCTAGCTAGAAAGTTACTTTGTTCTCTTAGCATCTTTTCTTCAAAATTGCCATGGCAGCTACTTTTGGTCTAAAGGGACTTTTTTTTTTAAGTTCTGCTAGCAAGAGTCCAGAAACTTAAGAACTGGTTTTGAGACCTAGAGCAGAGTGCTACAATCACTAATTATTAACTGGTCACTTGTCAAGGGACTTGAAGTTTCAAGATGTGGTTTCTGAAAACCAGATCCCTCTAAGGTGTGCTGTGTTTACCCCGGAAATCCCTCAGCCCCTCTGAAGAAGGTGGAGGTGTACTTTGGTTTATAGTCTATAAGCCGCAAAGGAAAAGGAAAGAGTTTGAAATTTTATTTTTTAAGTAGTAAAAAGCTTTTCCTTGTATAGGCTTTTAAGGAAGAAGAAATAAGTCTCAAGAAGAAAGTGTGGCAAAATTCTGTTAAATAAAAAAAAGAGGAGTTTGGTGTTAAGGATTATTTCCAGTACTTTCTATTAGTGTGTAGTCACTAGAATTTGGTTTTTATGAAATGTCTACTTTGAAGCTGGGGAGAAGAGAAGGATCTGAGGAGAACCTGTAATGGCCTTCCAATACCTGAAGGGGTAAAGGAAGGGACTTTACAAGGGTATTTAAAGATAGGACAAGGGGAGATGGCTTTTTATTGGGAGGGGGAAGATTTAGATTAAACATTAGGAAGAAATTCTTCACCATGAGAGTGGTGTGACACTTCCTTCCCTAGGTTGCCCAGGGTAGCTGTGGGTGGCCCCCTCTCTGGAGGTGTTCAAGGCCAGGTTGGATGGGACCTTGGGCAGCCTGGTCTGGTGGGAGGTGACCCTCAGGGGGATTGGAACTGGATGATCTTTAAGGTCCTTTCTAACCCAAATCATCCTATGATTCTATTTTGTTCCTCTTCTATGAAGTTATACTATTACTCGGCAACCTGCCAAGGCAACCCCAAAAAAACCTCCTTTGCCTACCCTTTGCAGAGGTTCTAATTGATGCAAACTTTTGGTGGCTGCTCGTATTGTATTGTGTGAGTATGAGATGAGGCTTTTTTATATTGTGTCCTAATGGCTCTCCTGCATTCCCTGTGCTTCAGACTCAGCCAGACCTTGGTGAAGGATGTGGCCATCCTTGCTCGAGAGATTCATGACGTTGCTGGAGATGGGGACTCTCAGAGTTCATCAGGGACAGGACCAAGCCCCTCCCTCGGCCCTGTGCCCAGCACTCCTGCTTCCACCATATCAGCAAGAGAAGAGGTAAGATATCCCAAATTGCAGAAATCTCTGCATCTGAATGCAAGCGAGCTTGCAGGGTACGTTTGTGGTGGGAGACCAGGGCAGCATCCTTAGTTCCTGCAGCATCAAAAACACTCACCTGATCTCCCCTTAAGAAACACCAGCAGAAAGATTGACTGCAATCTATTTAGGATGCTCTTTATTTTACTCCCTGCTGTGCCACATCCAGGCTTGCAAGAGGTGGGAGTGGGCTGCATGGGTCAAGAGCTGTATTGGATCTGGACAGGTTTGGCTTTTGTTGAGGGATTCCTTACTGTGCCTCTAGGAAGCAGGAAGGCCCTAGTGACAGAATGTTAGATCCCCCATAGTATTTCCAAAGGATCTTGTGGCCTCTAGTTGTGCATTGGTCCCTGAAGTTTGCATCTGAGGAACAGGATAGGGTGAGTGTGCTGTGCTGCTGTACCAGTGAGCCTGAGCCTCCCTTGTTATTTCAGGCAAGGCACTGACTGTGTGTTCTGGCTGCACACTCCGTATCAGCTGTGCATTTACTATCTCTGCTACGTCTTTTCTGCCCAGGCTGTTAAAAGGCTGTGCAGGTGTTCATTGAATCCCTTCTGTCCGTCTGTGTACTGATAGGTGAGGGCAAGGACTAGACTCCCCAGCCAGCGAGGTGGGAAAGGAGGAAGGCAGTCTGGGAAATGCTATCCTCCAACTCTTCAGTGGAGCTGTGGTTTCCTTCTGAATCATGTAACAGAGTTTGTTTGCACTGGAGTGCTGAGAAGAGAGGCGATTTCTGAATTTGCCTCACCAATGCTGCAGCGCAGGAACTCAGCTCAACTCAAACATGGCTGTGAGGTCACCAGGAGGGTCCAGCTGCTAAAGCAAAATTGCCTTTGCTGCTGATTAAATCGAAATTGTCTCTTTGTCTGCTGCCAGTGTGGGCTTAAAAATACACAGCTCACTGTATCTGCTGTTCAGATGGGCCTCTCAGCCTTCTGTTGTCTTTGACTGTTGTGAAAATTGTAGACCTGTCAAACTTATCCTTGGAGACCCTGAAACCCTGCTGTGATCATCAAAAAAAGTGCAAGGTGTAAGTTTAAGGAGATGCCCAGAAAATCAGGCGAGTCAGCTGCAGCCTGGTCAGGGAGGGGTTTATTCCTGGGATGTTTGGAGTCACAATGCACAAATGTCTCACAATAACTTTAGGCTCTGAGATAGTGTTTTATTGCTTTGCTTTTTTTTTCAAGTGCCACTTCTGCAAAACCGCCTTGTATTATTCTTTTCAAGCAGTTAAGGTGACCTTACTTGCAGATGAAACATTTGCTGTGGATGGATTGCCAATGACCAGTACTCAGCACCCGCATCCTTCTAGAAAGTCACTTACCTACTCTTTTTGTTGAATGCATACAGGAGGGTGCCCTCTGCTGCTAGAGGAGAAATGCCTACAAGCTGCAGTGTTTCTACTCTGCAAAATTATGGGCTTAAAAGCACAATTTAATGCTGAATGGTAGGATCACAAGCCAGGATTGCTTGAGCCTGTGTGAATTGAGGGTTTCTCTGCCACATGGCTTTGCAGAGCTGCTGTGCGCTGGGTAGGACATGTCAGTCAGCCCCCTCGCAATAACCAGGAGAGCAAAGGTAGGGCTGTGTTGCACTGTAGATTATGCTGCTGGCAGGACCCAATGCTGGAGCAGTTTTTGAGGTCTTAAAAGTAATGTAAATGAAGAAGCAGCAGTAGGAGCCTATGAAGATAGATGGGGAGCCATAAACTTTAGTGTGTTCAGCCAGTGGTGTCTGAAACCACTGTAAAGGCTTTTAACTAGATTCTCTCCAAACAGGATTGGATAGCACTGTGATTTCAGCATGGCCAGTGGCTAGGAGGCCGTTTCAGTTACACCCAAAGCACTTCTATGCATCAGTGGAGCTGCACTGTGCTAGCAATGGCTAGGAACAGGTTAAATTAGCAGGACTTTCTACAATGTGGAGACATAGAGCTTAATCCTGAATAGGTGTGGCTTCTGAACTGTGCACCTTGGGGGTCGTGCTGTAAATGGCAGCAGTATAAACTGATGTGGGTTTAATAAATGCATATCCCATCTTTGGAACTGGACAAGAATCAGCAGACATGCTTGCCTCAGCCCGGGTGCTTCTGAATCTGTGCTAAAATAATTATTTTGACTTAATGGAGGAAAGTTGCTAGGAAATATGAGGATCAATGCATGTGACGCTAAGCACTAAGAATTTTGAGAATATTTATTAAATTTATATTAAATATTCTAGGAAAGGGCGTACTGATGAGAAACTGCTACTGTAGTTATAATAGTAATGTATTGGAACATCTGATAAAAGGAAATATGTGGATAAGAAATATTTGCTATGTATGACTGTCTCATATATATATATGGCTCTTGCAGTGTTGTATGCTGTTCTACTGCTGAATATTTATATCTATTCAAATAAAGCAGGAAAAAAATGCAGGAAAAATAAGTGCTGATGCTAGAATTACTTCTGAGGCTTTAATACTGTACTTCTAATACTGTACAAATGGTTCGCTATGGACCATTTTGTGGCACAGCATTTCTCAGCCTCAAATGAATTGCTTTTTAAATTAATGTTATTATGAAGCTTGGTAAAAGATTTAAATAATGAGCATTCTCTTAAAAGTTAAGATGGAACCTTAGATTCAAACCTTATTCGTGATGTTCTGACCATTCAGGTCCCATGTTGGTTTGGACTTATGCCTGGGAGGTTTGCAGTTTCTCCAGTGTGTATTTGGGGTGGTTTTGTTTGTTTTGTAGCTTCAGTTGCATAGTTTATAATAACTGAGATTCTTTGCATACTGAGCTGAGTACTGCTACAAATTTAGCCAAATACCCTAAGCAAAACTAAACGAAACAGTCCAACAAGGACAAAACCTTCCTGATTCCTGTTTACCAAAGCCATGGGTATTTGGGGATGTCATGGGGTGGAGGTGTGTAGGTTTTTCAAGACCCAACTTTCTGCAGAGCTGAGCACTTAAACTGAAAGCTCAGCTGCCACAAGCCTAATCAAGTGGTCATCCCAAATCACTGGCTACTTCTGCAAATTCTAACCTTGCACAGAATTCTTTTGGTTGATCTTTTTTAAAGTTGATAATGATGTAGCAAAAAACTGAAGAGCCCTTTAACATTTAAGTTGTTGTTTAACATACTCAATACTAGTGTTGGTACAACAAGAGTAGATGTTTATGGAGGTGACAGAAGAGAAAGCATGAAAAGAGATGAGGTCACATATGAACATTTCCTGGTGATGGTGGAGCAGATGCTGTCCTTGCTGTGTTTTTAACTGGTTGTGCTAAAAAATGCTGGACTGTAGTAATATTTCATTCCATCCTGATGCTGTTTCACTGCTGCAAGGAGCCTAACTTACTACTTCTGCACTTCATGAAAGGATGCTTAAAAGAGAAGCTTATTTTGCTGTTGTGCCCCTGGACCATAATATCTCACACCTTCTGCCTGAGTATAACCCAAGTGCTAATTGCATAGAGTGTGGGGAGCCTGGACCTTGGATAGCACATGTTTTCCTCTCAAGAGCTGTATGGTTTCCCAATCAAAAAGCCTCCTGGGCTGTATGTTTAGCCCATTCTTTGTCCTTGGAGGGTACTGGTTTTCATTCAGCACAGTCTATTTCAAAGTAATTGGGGCGCTGCCTGAGACCTTCTCAGCGGAACTGGTTGGTGACCAGGACGGCCATGGACTTCAGTGCATGCAGGGGGGTGGGCACTGAGTGCTGCTTCTCAGGAATGCGCTTGTGGGGAATTGAAATAACCCCAAATTATATGTTCTCTTTGATACCTGCTGTCACAGCCATTCACTAGCATTGATCTCTTTGTTTCTGTTTTAACACAGATTGCTCGTAGATCTTTTCGGCTGGCATATCCATCTCAGGTGCACTTTCCATCCCATTATTTTTGTGTTTGTCCTGTCACTGTTTTTTCCTCCTCTTCTTTTAGAGTTTTTGGCTCTTAGTCAATGAAATAGAAGCGGGTGTCTTGCCTTTTCTGTTCTTCCTGTTAAGTATTTGTATTATCAGTGGTTTTGTGTTGCTTTTTCATCTCTTCCATGTGTTACTAAATGGTTTCTGATTAATTTAATGTCTCTTTAGTGTTGCATTGGTATGTTAAAACATAAAAGATGGGAAAACTGTGTCTTTTTGAGCTAAAGCCTAAATTAAAAAACCACCAAGTTGTACTTTTCAACTATGTGCTCAAGTCTTAAAATTATAAATAGCCCCACTGAGTTCCGTAGGATGATTCCAGTGGGTAGGTGCTTGTAGGACTGCAGTCTAGTAATTTGCTTAGGAACATATACCTGTCTGAACAAGACTTAAATGAATCAGTGTTCCTCTGGGGCTTGCCTGAAAATCTGCAATACTTGCACTGAGTGCTAGTGTGCCTCCTTTCCTACTAATTTTTAATGACTCATTCATTACTCATTATTTCCAAGTTGGTGCAGCACATTCCAGAAGCAAGTCTGAACTACCAGAAAGTGCCTCCGGGATCAGTGGAACTGAAGGATTTTGACCAAAATATGAATGATAGAGAAGAGGATCCCTCAAGAAAAACAAGGCCAAGAAACCGTGAAGAGGCAGGCCACCTTTTCCTTTGCTTTATACGTAATGTTACTTTAAGGTGCAGAATGTATACCTGCTCTTTCTAAGCTGCTCAGAAAAACCCCAAAAGTACTTCTCAAGAGCCCTGAGTTGTAGGTATAGAAACAGTGCTTAAAAAAAGAAATAAAAGACCAACAGAATCATCTTTCTTGGCAATAGTGACTGCAAGTTTCCTCTCTTGTGTAGAACTCCATTAATATTAAAACCTGAGGCTTGGTCACTTGTTGTTTGGGAGGAGGAATTCACTGTCATAGCCCACTTAGGCTACTTCACTGCTCTTCTCTTTTAAAGAAAAACTCAAAAATCAGTTTTGCAGTCTGCGGAACCAATAGTTTAATGGTAGGAAGTCATAGCACGACAATAGTTGTTCCTGATCAATAAGGGCACCTTGTTTTTCTGTAATGGGCATGCTGGTCAGAGCTGCTCATAAAGCAGCAGTGGAAGAATCTGGACCTTATGGAGAGTTTCTGCAGCTGGGCTTGAGTACTGTGGCACAACTGACTTGCTCTGCCATGCTCTACAGACAGCAAGGTGTTTGTTCTGTGTTGATCCCTCCAATACATGTGTTTTGATGCAATTCTGCTGGGGTGAGAGAGCAGGGTAGCCTGGAGGTCATTAGGACAGTGCTGAAGAGTGGGAAGCCTGGGCTGAAACTTGAGGCTGCAGATGGGCTTGGGGAGAGGGCTGTAATGGGGTGATGGTGAGAGCGTGGAAGAGCAGGCTGCTGATGCAACGGTCTGCTGATGCTTCGGCTTGCTTTCTGCCTACTGGCTCCAGTTGAGAAGGAAGAACTGGGGCAGAGGCTTCAGGGAGGTGGTGCAGGCAGGAGGGGAGAGCTGGGCTCTGCTGCTCTGGAGGGAAAGGTGTGACTCTTAACAGGTACTTGGGCTGAGCCGCTGGTGCCAATCCTGTCCTGTCACTGACTTGAAGTAATCCCTCCCCTGTAGAGATGTGCTGAATAAAAGATGTAGATTGAGAGTGCCCCCAGCTCATGTAGGCTTTCCTGGCAGAATCCTGTGAGCTGTTTCGAACCACAGGACTTGAATATTTGAGGATCGGGGTTTTTTTGTTATTTTTATTAAAGCAGCATGTAACATGGGGGGGATTACATGGCTATGAAGGTGGCTTGAAGTCTCATAAGTCATATTACATACTTTCAGGGAGACTGCTTTTGGGACTTCCTGCACTATGATTTGGCTTTTGGGTTTGTTTTGAGTGGGGTGATACCTGTGAGGCTTAGCCTTAAGCTTTTTCTTTCAGATATGCTTTATTGTTATCTTACTGCAAACAACTCTGTCTCTTTGTCTGCTTCTCAAGAAAAAAATTGAACAAGATAGTATTAATCTTTTTGCCAGTGATGCAACAAAGCTGCATGTGATCTTAATCTCCCTTTAACTTCAAGTATGATCCCTGTAGATGTAGATATTTCAGTGTTACAATTTACTGTAAGAAAGAAAAAAAAACACAACAAAACCCACAGCAGTTTTCGAGTGCCTCTTCTGCTGTATTCTCTGATCTGTCCTTATATAGGTAATCTTTGACAATCTGATGTTGAACCCGGTGTCCCAGCTATCACATACTATCCGTGAAAATACAGAAAACCTAGCTGAAAAAATGAAGTAAGTAACTTTTTCACAGGCCTGAAATGTTGACTTGCTGCTGAGTTTGTTGAATTGCTATTTGTGTATTGTTGCCTCGGGAATTCTTGTTATCAGGACAACTCTATGTAGTGAATGAGGGGTAATGTGATAATTTGCCATTTCTCTTGTTTGTCATATGTTTGGCCTTTGGAATTTTAATGCTGGATATGTAATACCTCTTGATGCCTTAACTTTGAAATGTTGCCTGTGCAAAGATAAAACTAAAAATTGGTGGTTTGTGTCTCCTCTTCTCTGTTGCAAGGCTTTTAGAAAGCCTGCAGGTCACCAAGCTTATGAAATTTCTTCTGTGCTTGTTGTAGAAGGCATTGGTTAGGAAAGTACTTCGGATTGTTCCTAAATCAGCTGAAAGATGCTTTGTCCAATCACTAATCCAGTAATCTCCTTTGTTGCTGTATCTTGTGATAATTAAGTCTTTTAAGCAAGCAGCTTTTTTTATGGCAATTTTAAGACCTGCTCCAATTCTTGTGCTGCAGGATTCTGTTTCAAAACTCTGAAGGGACCTGGGAAGAGATGGAGGCCAAAATTAACTCAGAAAACGAGGTGCCAATTCTGAAGACATCAAATAAGGTAAGACCATAAAATCAAGTGGAATACTGAAGGCTTTCATCCATGAAAGCTTTGTAAGAAACCAAGCCAGCAAGCTTTGACCCTTCTCAAATGCATTTCTGAAATGCCTAGGCCACTTACATGTGTTGAACTGCTGTGTTTTGTTGCTGTGTCAAGTGTGACGACGTGACTTCCTCCAGAAGTTTTTTACCAAACTCTTCATAGTCCATTTTCAAGGACCCAATCTCCTTTCAGATGTTCAAGTTCAGGGCCACTAGGCCTCATGTAAACATCTACCAAAGCATCACCTACCACATGGTTGCCACAGCTTCAGTTGTAGACCGTTGTTTCCCGTGAATGTTTGTTTTCCGTTCAACACTAGAGTGGTATTTGTGCTCTTGTGACATCTTTTTGTTGTTGTTGGGGACTGCCAGTAGGGATTTAAGGACAATAATGGCCCCAGCAAATACGGTTAGTACTAAGCGTACATATAACTCTGTGCAGGACTTGTGTAGCCTGGTGCTGCTACCACATATATGTGGCCAGTTGCTTTGTGCTGGGGTTGAGTTTATAAGTATCTTCATGTATTTGGTATTAAGGAGGATGTGGAGGAGCCTTTGTACAGTAAATCTGGCTAGCATTTGAAAATCTAAACCACTGAAGCTATGAACTTTTTGGTGTAGTAGCACTTGGTGAAATGATGCAGAGCAGAGGCACTGACAAAATGTGCCTGGATACAGGTAGTAGCTTTGTTTTTTCTGTTAGATAAGCAAGGTTGGGACTGACTCTTGAGTCTTCTTGATCAGATAATGTAGAAGGAGCAACACTAGATTCCTCTGTCGATTGAGTACTTTCTTGCTTAATTTTCCATTCTTATGCTTTTGTTTCTAGGAAATCAGTTCTATCCTGAAGGAGCTCAGGAGAGTTCAAAAACAGCTTGAAGGTTGGTCATTTTAAATGTCCGGGGTTTGTCTCTTATGCCAGTAAGTTGCACAAAATAAAATAATGTGACTTGATTTGTCAGGGAAAGCTGGGAAAGGATGCAGAAGTTAAGTTTGTTAGCACAGCGCTCTCTGAGTGCATATGGAGTGAACAGGAGATTTATCTTGTGCTGCCAATTTTTAAGAAAGTTGTTGACTTTTGAAATGTGGAAGCTGTCACTGTGGAAATGCTTTGTTTGTGGAAATTAGTATGTTACCATGGGATGAACCAGCAAAGGCCTGTTCTGCTGAAGTAATATTTAGCAGCTCTTTCAGCCAATAGCTATGCAATGCTTTTTGGACTTGAATTTTGAAGATAGTGCTCTGTGCAATAGAAAAAGCAAGACAAGCTCTTGTATCATCTAGAAGCTTAATAAAGCTATATAAAACCACATAGGTGTCATTTGGGGCTCCTGCTAAAAGCTTGCCATTTGACTGCTGGAGTTTGTCTTGTCTGATTTAACCAGGAAACTGGTTAAGTTAGCTTTAGTTTGGAAGAGGTTTTCTTGTTAAAGCTGCTTAGACCTGAAGGCAGTAATGAAGAAAATATTGTGACTAAAATGAATGGGAGTACTGCCTACAGTTCTGCTGTGTTCAGAATGAAGGTAACTACCTTCTGTTTAGAAACGCCACTAAGTCCTGCTAATATGTCTCTGCAAGTCTCTTTTCTGTTTCTTTTTTTTTCCCCTCCCACAGTTACAAATGCTATCATTGACCCTACTGGAAACTTGGATGTAGTTGCCAGTAACAAAGCGTCGTCTGCTGCTAAACAATCTACAGCCACTAAAGTCAGGACTTCTAACGCTTCTGGGTCCACGCTGGAGACGTTGTCTCCAGCACATATGAGAAACTACACACAGAAATCGAACCGCGGGTCTTCTAGCTTACAAGATGCAAATTCTATTCCAGATGGGGAGAAATATATGATTTGATACAATACTTTGTATTGCTCTTATATTGTAATCTACTGTCGCATTAGTATTGTGTACGAGTGGTTTGTGGACAGTTTGTGTGGAGCAGTTGTTTAGAATGCTAATGTTGCACAAAAAAAAAACAAAACAAAAACAACCTATGCTGTGAGGGTGAATGGAAGGTCTGTGTATGCCTTTTAAACAGGACTAGCACTGTGGAGCAGCACATGTTCAGCATATAGGCAAGCTGATTTTTAGACAATTACTCTTCCAGTGTGCCATAAAAAATAACCCAGGCTTTACATATGCTCCATTCAATACTGCTGAAGATAAAGCGTTCTTGCACTGGCCTGTTTATAATTATTCAGCTGTAATGCGGCACAATTTAAAAACTCTATTTTTTTTGATATTATATTTTGGTTTGGGGGTTTTTTTGGTTTTTAATTGTACAAGGGAAGCATTGCGACTCGGGTGGAATCAACCTACAAATCCAGCAGAGTGATTGTGCAATATCGTGGGTTTCCAGGAGAAAGTCTTAGTACAGTTGTGTAAGAAGCACTCTTCAGTGGTCATAAAGAAGTGGCCACACTGAAGTTGTGCATCCTCATATTTTCAGTCCAAATCCCAAAATAAGACAGAACAAACCCTTTGTTTTTCTCTTGGAAAAAGTGTAAAAATTGTTAATGGTGTGAATGTGAAGACTACTAATGCAATTACTATTTTTGATGATGTTTAAGACCCAAAGTTCCGGGTAGGTACAAAAAGGCATATTTTACGGTTTATCTTGTCAAATTTTCATTATCTTGGTACAAATGCTGTATTTAAGCTGCTTTTTTTTTTTCTTCCTCTTAAATATACAATCTTTTTACAATGAGCTACAAATTGTCCGGGCTGGGCCAAAGACTAAGATGTTTGCAATTAACTGATTGCTAAGAAAAACTTCTGTTCCAGTGGCTCATGTAATAAACTTAATTGCACAGTTGCTGTGAACTGGTGTTCACTTGTCAGCACTGAAAGAATAACGGCTTAAATGTAGCTCCACCTTTATGTCAAGTTCTGTTTGAGTTCTTATTCAGTGCAAAAGTACTTGAAACCCGCCATTCTGTGATATCCTTCAGAGTGTCAGTCACTTGGTACATTTGGGATTTTCAGTGTGTTATAATCCTAGAAACATCAAGGATTGTGTGCAGTTGGACTCAACAATTCCCTGTTTAAAAAAAATAATGTTGGGTTTTGTATTTTCTCTTTCAGTTAAACTGAAAAAATAAGCAAATTTTGTCATTTTAAGAACAAAAGTTTTGTTTTCACAGGGACCTCTTCCCAACATGTTTGCTCCCATATTTTTCTGTCATTCTTCCTGGTCAATAACTAATCAGGTAAAGAAATTCTTTTGTAGCTCTGGAGGATACATTTGCTGAGAAAGGTGAGCAGATGAGTTCCACTTTGCCCTCATACAGTGTGTAGTTTAACCAGTGAAAATGGTTTCCTAAGCCTGACTGCTTTTTGTGTGCTGACTTTATATTTTTGGGTGGGTAGTGGATTCCTTAGTTAGCTTCAGTAGTTACCTGAGCTTTTCTGCTAGAATGTTGCAACAGCGGGAACCTGTTAACATAATTTAAGTAAACAGGGATGCTCACAAAGTGTTTAATCTTACTAGTGAAGAGCATGATTGCTTTCCTGGTGATGCCAGTGGGAGCTTTCTATAGATTTTAGCGGAAAAGGGATCAGTCCCAAAATGGGAGTATGCCAACAGGCCATTAGTTTCATTGAGCGTGCAAGATGCTGTCTGATAAACAGTAGGTGCAAATATCCTTTCAAGGTTTCCAGTAGGTTATAAGGCTCATCTACTTGTCTGGAGATGCTTTTCCATAAGAAATTTGCTGGATTTCACATAGGTGAATGCAGAATAAAAAACGAATGTGCCCTTGATGTTCTTCTGCCTGTAATATACGCACTATGTGAATGTCTTTATTCAGCTGTTTATTCTGATTTGTCTTTTACTGAAATACTTGACTGTGTTCTTGATAAATATCATAAGTGGTGGTCTTGTTCCTAACAGAGGAGACACTTCTTCAAGCCCTTCTCGGTTAGGGTTTGAACCAACCAGGTGCTACCCCAACTCACTATGAGTTGAAGGACCTTCACAGATACGGTGTCACTGTTAGTTTCAGTTTTGCTATAAATGTGAGAATTGCTCAGACATCTGACTTTTTTATTATTAATTGTTAACCACATTTCCACATCTTTATGGCTATGCCGAAGTATATTTTGTTCCTCTACAACATGTCCTTGATAGGACTTAAGTTTACCATCATTTGAAAATTACTTGATTCTTCTGTCATTCATAAAAACACCAGGGACAGAGCTTCTTCTTTGATTGCTCTGTTCTGAACTTGAGAGAGAGCCCGCAGACATCTTAGATCAGTTAAATCAACCTGCAAAATACGGTAACCTCTTCAAGTGACCAATAAGGATGCAACAGTCAGTGTCCATTTGTAATTTGGAAATATGTGTGTGAATGGGGGGAGGATGCATAGCTCGATTTGTTTTATTTGTGGCTCAGCCAAACTATAAAATGCTTCTGTGTCCTGACACAATGTTCATCCTTGGTTCATCGCATTTAAAACAGTTTTGCTAGTTGATGATGAAATGCAACGTTTTTTTTCCTTGTATTCACTGTTTCTGAATTATCCCCCATTTGCACTTGTCTGCTCCAGATAAGCCAAAGAGCGCTAGCCACCTGGCTGTAACTCCTTCAGTCATTGTTCATTTCCACCAGCAGTACTGTATGCAACCATCAACACATGCCTCTGTGTGAGTCCAATGTGACTGTAACGGATGTGTAACGGTGTATCTGGGTGGCCCAGGATCAGTGCATTGGATACCTGCTGGCTTCTGGGAGCTACAGACAGGCCTTGCATTGAGCTTGGTAGGGATGATGCTGACCTGTGGGTCACTCTCATACCGCATCGTTTTCATGTGTTTTGTATCTGACTAAAGAAATGTAACGAAGAGTGAGATTTTCAAAGTCTTAGGGAAGGAGGTGCTCAGTTCCTTTTGGGTTTCCATATGCTTTGGGTGCCTGATGCCCTGTGCACCTTTCAAATACTTGAAAACCGTGTTCTCAGTTCGACGCTTTCAAATGTAAAAACCTCTTAACTGTTCTGATGGCGTGAATGTAAATTCCTGTGAGAATGCACGAGCTTTGTGAGTGAGGACCTAGATGTATCTACAGTGATGTCATGTTGTGGTCATGCTCCAGGAGAAAATAACGTCTACAGTCATCTGAGTATTTTAGTAAAGGTACAACTAGTGGAATGTTTACATACAGCCTACTGAAAAAAAGAGGAGACAAAAAAAAGATAGGTAGAAAATAGTAAGTATTTAAGTGCAAGATTCTACTAGTTTTTTCTTGTTTTGCAGATCACACTAGCTATTTTTGAAGTTCAGTAAATGTGTATAAGTTTTGCAAAAATACCAGACAGAACTACCTGTTCACTTTTGATGTGCCCTGTGCTGAATTTGTGCCTATTTCACTCTCTGCTGTTATGCTGCTGATTCTGCTGTTCTGAACTGTTCACTGGATCATTCCATTTGCATGCAACACAAATGCAAGCTGAGCTGTCTGAGAGTAAAGCTGAAACACGTTTGTATAACTTGAATCAATTAATGACTTTCTTTTCCACACCCTCTTGAAATGCTGTGTATAATTTTGATTTGTTTCTCCTGCCCTGATTTTTTTTCCACTTTTGTTTTGGTTTTTTTGAATGGTAATTTATTTTTGTTTGGATTATAGGCAGTATCTGTACATTTTGTTTCAAGGTGATATTGTGGATGTCTTTAAAAAAATAAATTGTTATTTTATATAATTTTATCATAAAGTTGCTCTAATAAATCATTCTTTTATCATGTGACAATGAGTCTGCATTTCATCAGTTAATTTTGGGGGAGCGTGTGGTGGACTAAGTATTTCCACTCTTTGTTTGCATTGGTGTATAGTGCAGCATAAATAAAGAATTGTCAGCAACTGTGAAGACTGACGGTGCGGTTAGATCCATCCAGGTGCCACCTATGGCTGGGACATATCCCTCTCCAATAGCACAGGAGTCCCCTTTCCCCTGGCCCTGTACTTACAGGATTGAAGTCTGCAAGTCTCTGTCACCTGAGGGTGTTCTGAGTTCAGTATGGTGATATTTGGTTTAATTTTTAGTACTGTTGTAATTCATTGCCACAATTAATGATGGCAATTAAATCCAGCCTGGATATAATTATTCCCCAGCAGGTATGTGATCATAGAGAATTTTATTATACTCACTCTATTGCTTTTACCTTGTAAGTGTTTTTTAATATGTGTATTTTCATATATATGTATAGGAGGTTGTGAAATTCTTTTGATTTCTCCCTTTATTCTATCACTGCCCTCCCTCCTACTGTCTGACCTTTGCATCCTTCCTGGCACTTTCAAAGTGACATTAATTCCTCTTTCACCCCTGCACAGCCTTCGTGTGCTTGCAGCCTCTCCCACCCCCTCGGTGCTGCATAGGACTCTGCCTCCACGCCTTCTGCATTAGCACAGCTGCTCCAGGAAACATGCTGCCTTTTTTGCCAGCAACAACTAACACACAGGCAAAGGGGGAAAAGAAAATTAGTACCTAACCAGGATCAGTGGGAGAATTCCCATCCCTTGGTGATCTTCACAGTGGACGCATCAGTATGAGACCTATTATGTAGTTCTGGAATCCTCAACGTAAGAATTATGGAGCTGTTGGAATGGGTCCTGAGGAGGCTACAAAGATGATCAGAGGGCTGGAGCATCTCTGACACAAGGACAGGCTGAGAGAGTTGGGCTTGTTCAGCCTGGAGAAGGCTCTGGGGAGATCTTACAGTGACCTTCCACTACCTGAAAGGGCTACAAGAAAGCTGGGGAGGGACTGTTTACAAAGGCATCTAGTGGGCACTGGCCATGAACTGGAGAGGGACAGATTTAGATGAGGCTTAAGGAAGAATTTCTTCACTATGAGCATGGTGAGGCACTGGAACAGGTTGCCCTGTGGCTGCCCCATCCCTGGAGGTGTTTGAGGCCGGGCTGGATGGGGCCTCTGGCAGCCTGACCGAGTGGGACATGTCCCTGCCCATGGCAGGGGGGTTAGGGACGAGATGATCTTTAAGGTCCTTTCCAACCCACACTACGCTGATTCTGTGTTCAAAGTTTTAGGGAGGCTTTTTGTTTTAAAATGCCATGTAATTAAAAAAATTGAATTATTCTGCCTCTTAAAAAGCTTTCTTAACCTGAGTTTGCATATACTATGTCTGCAGAGAAGGCTTTCTGTTTTCTCTGATATGCAGGGCTGTTACACACTTGACTATATTGCCTCTCCATGGCGTTCTCCAGCAATACTGAGTGGGATGCTGTGAGAAGTGCCCTTTTAAAATCAATAATGCATCCACTTCATTAATTTTTAACAGTCAGCCTGAGTAAACATGAGAGGTAGCGGAATGGTGGACAAAACTATTTGTAATGTAATGAAAGCTGCTCTCTGGCGGAATTTAAAAATGAAGGGTAGATGGCAAAAGTAATGATCTCCTTGGTGCCTCTTCCTGTCGTGTGTTCATCTGCAATCTTACCTGGTTCTTCAACATCCTCATCCGCATGTGGAAATACTCAGTTTTCCCAAGTGTGTGTAGAAGCAAACACCAGAAAGTCTTGCCTTGAGTGGAGTTCGTAGGAACCTTCCTTAGAGCAAACTTAAAGTCATCAGAGAGGGAGGTTCTCATTTTTTTTTGATGTTGTGTGAAGATCTACCACTCGATGTGTTTTTTTTCTTTTTTTTTTTTAAATAGGAATGGTTGGACTCGATCTAGTGGGTCTCTTCCAGCCTGGTTATTCTATGATTCTATGCTTGTCTCTTGGGTCCTGCCCCTGTGATGGTGTGGGAGGACCATGCATGTTTTTTTTGACAAGGTTGTTCATGGACTATGCAAAAGCAAAGCTCCACTGCTCTCAGCTTTTTCTGGTGAGATGCAGTTGGCATGGAGCAACAGTGAACAGTTTGGCTGTGGAGTGTGTTGCTTTTCTTAAAAGGGGTACAACCATTTGCATGCAGCCTTGCTGAGACTTGGAGCGCCTGCACACAGAGGCTCACATGATCCAGTTATCTACAAAGAAGTGTATTATTTTACTGCATCGACTGCTTAGGTCTCTGAATGACATGGGTGGAGCAAAGGAAGCCAAGAAAAATGAATGTGACTAGGACTCTACCCTCAAGCCTTTTTAAAATTCTTTCTCCAAGAGAAATTACTGAAAATACTGTGCATCCCAGGTGATTTAGTCCCAGAAAAGACTTGTTCAGCAGTAACACTTCCACCTCTGTCAACACTTGACTCACAGGAGCCATGAGAATGAGAAAAAAACTAAAAATCCAAGGTGTGGCATCCACCTAGCACCTGGGCTTCTTCATAGATAAGGAGAGAGCCACAGGCGCAAGCAAAATTTGTTTTCAGCAAGAGGACCTGAGGCTTTAGCATAGCAGGACCCACCAACAACACATCTCCCTCCTAGTCACTGATAGGCAGGCAGGCTCAAAGGTTTTAACACAGCCCCCAGCAGCATCACCACAGGCAAAGCAACCTCTGTGAAGCGAAAGAAATATTATTTATTTTTCAGGAGGATGCGACGGTAGTTGCATGGGGCCAGTGATTTCCTGAGTTACCAGGTACTTTGCAGAAAGAAGAAAAGGAGTGTAATTTTTGTAATACAAATCCAAGTATATTCAAGGCAGACAGCACGTACCGAAGCTTTTCCTAATACTTGTAGGTCATCTTTTCTAGGTGTAACTGGAAACCAAGTGCCACACGGGGGATGTGGCAAGGCTGAGGGAGCAAAGAACACTGCAATCACGTGAGCTGACAAGCATTGAATTTTAGGCTGGAAAAAAAAATATTCCAAGTAAATGTTGAAACAATTGGCTTGAAATATTTAAATCTGTTGTTAGACATTTTAGTGACTTCATTGAATTTTTCTAAAAGTGGAAATTGATTAAAAGTATTTCCAAACAAAAATCACAATTTTAATTAAACTTTGAGGTTTTTCTAGGCTTGTCAGCTAAATCACTTCCCAAATTTTGACCTGAAATGGCTTGTTTTCCCCCCTGCTCATTTGAATAAACAGTCTTTTTGGTACAAAATAGAAATAGAGTATTTTTCTTTTGAAGTGTAAGGACTCTGGGTGTTCTTGCCTCCCATCCTTCTGTTGGTGTTCAGAGCCCAACCCCCTAGTCCTTGTGAAATGGAAAATGCAATTTTGTAGTAATCTCTGAAATAGTAGTGACATTCTTGTCTATTATTAGCTGTCAGAGATGAGGAAGTGTTAAACTGGCAGTTTCTGCTTAGCAAACCTCCCACACAGGCATTAAAAGATCTTTCACTATATCTTTTAATGCATCCTTCTAACAAACTGGAGCCCGAGCGTGATTTTGAGAGGAAATACATTAACCACGATGTGGCATCCAACTGTACAGTGAGAGCTGAATTGACTCAAATGTGTGGGAAGGTGACAAGCCAACCAGAGCAACTGGTAGAAGGAGCCTTGTCCAAGAGATGAGGAAGAGGAAGAATAAAAAAAGATCACTTATTTGCCCTTAAAGATGCTGGTCTTTTTCTTTCCTCTCTCCAATTGCATGAGTTGACCAAATAAACTGTGTTACTTCTTTCCACAAACCCCCTTTGGTCTTTAAACAGTCAAAGCTCCGCTACTGCTAGTGAGATCAGAAACGCATCTTGGGCTGGTATGTGAGATCAGATATGCAGAAGGAAACTAGGCTTTTGTAAGCTGGAAAGGAGGAGGAGATAAATCAGAGCTGTAAGTGGTTAGAGAGCTGCCAAAGAGGAGGAGAAATACAGATCCGTTTTCAGGAGGTTGCTCTTTCTCCTGCTATATCTCAGCTGCATCTCATTTGAACTAAACTGGTTATGTTGGAGTAATAAATGATAAGTCTTGAACTTCATACAAATATGCTGCTCTCTGTGTGGTGCAATCCTAAATTCAGAGTCAGTAGGGGACTTAGTGATTTCTGTTGGCATAGTTGATGCCAGGATTTCAGACCTGCACGTTAGCAGAGGAAAGCGGCTCACTGCTGAGCTTGCTGACGTGCACAGCACACCCACTGACCTGAACTCATGAGGCGCTGAAATATTTAGTGTGGATGCTCAGCCTCTGAAGTCAGCAGAGGGACAGGGATACTTCCCACCTTTAGCGTGGTGGCTTGCTGGAGTTGCCTCTTTTCCCCAGCTGCAGATGAAACCTCAGCCAAGAAGGGTCCTGCTTTTGCCTAGCTGGTAACCAGAGACGGTAACCAGAGACTAAAGGGTTGGTGTTAGACATTGTCTTGGTTTTAAGCCCTCATTTAATAGAGGTTCAGGATGGCCCCAGTGACTGGTGATCTGTGCACCTGGCTGGTCAGACAGGTGTCCTATCTTCTTGTGTTCTGGTGCCAGGGGAAGCAGACAATTCATGTCACCTTCAGCTTCCCAGAGAAAGGCGTCTTTCTGTCATACCAGACCTATCTTCTGGTTCCTCTTGTCAATCTTCAGCAGCTTACTGTGAGACATGATAGAGCTGATTGACCTCTTGTTCCCTCCCTACAGCAGCCTTTCTCAGGTACTTAACTGGAGAACTGCATCTTTCAGTTCACAGAATCACTAGGTTTGAAAAGACCCCCAAGATCATCAGTCCAACCATTCCTGTCAATCACTAAATCATGTCCCTCAGCACCTCATCCACCCGTCCCCTAAAACCCCTCCAGGGAAGGTGACTCAACCACCTCCTCGGGCAGCCTGTTCCAGTGCCCAATGACTCTTTCTGTGAAAATTTTTTTTCAGTAATAAAAAATTCAAAAATAAAAAATTCAATAGCATTGAGAGGCTGCCTGGAGAGCAACAGCAGCAACGTTATATTGCGTTGTGCCAACTGAGGCGCGGCCTTTGGATTTTTACAGAAAGCATTGTTTTTTAGAGGTGCTCAATCTCAAGATTATGTACAACCATCTCCCTCAACAATGTCACTGTAAATTCCAAATATTGTTTATTTAAGATGAAAGCTGTGTTATTTCAAAGGAGCTAGTTTGCTCTCATATGTTTGTCCACAAATAATTGAGCAGGGGGGTGCTTGCAAGAGAAACTGCATCGAGAGGTGGTTTTGGAGGGTTTGTCGATCTGTTTAAAAGGAAGTTACTGGTGGATTAAGAAAGAAGTAGTGCCAATGCTTGTGTGTATGGGATGCACACTGCACTGAAGCTCTGGAGTGAGTCCAGAGAAGAGCAACGAAACTGGTGAAGGGGCTGGAGAACA
>WAAB01025937.1:237148-248126 GCA_013389865.1 Piaya cayana
TGATTCTGTGATTCTGTGATTCTGTGTGAAGGTGAGCAGTCCTTCCAGCCAGTGTCTTCTAGTACTTGTCTAGGCTCTACATCACTGAGTGCAATGGGAATTTAGCCATTCACCAGAGTTTAAGCCAGGTCAGGCACCACAGAAAATTATGCCAAACAGATAGAGATACGGACCTGGAGTTAAAGAACTGGGTAGTACAGCTAGATGTTAACCCAGGACTCTGACAGTGTGTGTTTTGAAACTCGCTGTTTAAAAGAGGAAGTCATCTGCAGTAGGAGGAGATAAAAAAACAGAAGAACCCAGAACAAATCTGCTGGTAAAAACTGCATGCGCTGCCTCCTGTAAGTAGAATTGGGAGTGACATTAGACTACAGTTGATCTTCCAGGATGGTAAGTATATTTGCCATCATCTTGAGAGTGCTGGGGAGTGGTCATGGGGAGATGAACACACTTTGTTCATCTGAAGAACTTCAAACAGCTTCTGGGGAGGATTTTGTATAGTGGAAGTCTCATTCTTGTGTTTAAAATCCAAAATCTGAAACAGATTATTTGGGGGGCAGGAAGAAAGCAGCCTTAATGTTATGAACAACAGTCTCCTTTGTGTGCTCAGCAGATTGTGGTATTAATTTTCTTCTAGTCTGTGGAGCAACACTAAGTAGCACTTGTGTTTATTGCTCTTGGACTTTAGTCACTGAAATTGGCAGCTAGTAAAGCCCTGAAAGCTTAGAGGGAGCCGTAGTTAATTACTGACTAGCTACAATATGAGTCTTAAAAATTCTGGTTGAGTCTATGATGTTTTCTTTCTTGAGGATTAAACTGCATATTTCTGTGCAGTGCTTGTGACTTCTGTATAGCAGCTGGGAACCTAACCTGTCACTGGTCAGCAATATCAAGGACTAAATGGTAGATCATTCTATTATGGTACTGATGACATCTCTTCACTTTGATATTTTAGGAGAAACACTGCTTTTTGGAGCCATTTTGTAACCGTTTCTGAAAAAAAAAGAGAACTGAAACAACTTGTTTTTCATAAGCTCCATCCTTCCAAAGCCATCACAAGGCTGTAAGCTTGCTTACAATTGCAGTTCCTTACCAAGTCGCTGCTTGGGTAACTAGACATATCATAGAATGGTTTGAGTTAGAAAGGACCATAAAGATCCCCCCTGTCACTGACAGAGACACCTTCCACTGGATCAGGTTGCTCAATGCCTCATCCAACCTGGCCTTGAACACCTCCCGTATGGGGCATCCACGATTTCTCTGGGCAAGTTGTGCCACTGACTCACCACCCCCAGAGTAAAAAATTTCTCACTAATATCATAGGGAGCACTTCAGCTCTGGGGTCAGAGGGTCAAAGCAACACCTCTCAGGCTCTGGTTCTGTGATAAGGGACTAGCTGGGGCTGTTTTTTGTTACCAGATAGCCCAGCTGGTTGGTCCAGTTGCTGCTGGAGCCTTCCAGGGCTTAAAGAGGGCCTACAGGAAAGCTGGAGAGGGGGAGTGCAGGGATCAGGTGAGGTGCAATGGTTTTAAGCTGAAAAAGGGGGAGATTTGAATTGGATATTAGGAAGAATTTTTTTTACTGTGAGGGTGATGAGGCACTGGCACAGGTTGCCCAGAGAAGTCGGGGATGCCCGATCCCTGGAGGTATCCAAGGCCAGATAATAGAATCATAAAATAGTTTGAGTTGGAAGGGATCTTAAAGTTCTTCCAGTTCCAACTCCCTGCTATGGCAGGGGCACCTTCCACTGGATCAGTTTGTCCAAAGCCACATCCAAAGATGATTTTGGTATTTCCTCTTGTGGTCAGCTCTGCTGGTAACAACACAAGATTAGAAAGGTGTCTGAAGAGAAAAAGGAGTTAATTTATTTCCCAGGGTCATGGTTGCCACAGGCGAGAAGAGGAGTTCAGATTTCAGCCTGTTCCATGAGTCCTTTTTGGAAAAGACCAGCATTAAAGGCAACTCATATGTATAAGAAGAGAACAGGAGCCTAACAGAGTCGCACCGAGGATGACAATGAGTCTGTATGTTGTCACCCACAGCTTCTGCACTTAATTATTGCTTGTTGGCAAATGCCTTAGTCCGTAACAGGACAAATGTGGACGTTGGAGGATAACTTGAAGAGGCAGTGATGCAGTTGTTTACACATTAATTACTGCAGTGATTTTTGTGTGTAGGCAACACTGGGAAAATACTGCAGGGACCTGTCTCTCAATTCAGAGACTGTTAACATCACTAAAGACCCATAACACAGTGAGGATGTTGCACAGAGGCAGACTTAGAGCATTATATAAAGGAATGGCAGTAACCTGCATTTTTAGTGTGTAACTGGCTTTATATAAATGTTGCTATAAAGCTTTGTTTTACCCCTCCCATACATTTTTGTTTTTCAGGTTGTGAAAAACATCTTGAAAACACCCCTGATGTTTAATGAGTCCTCCAACACGAAATTACGCATGAACAATCAAAAAGACATCAAAATGGTAATTATTGGGATATATTACACTTGCTTACAAGAGCTGAGATTGCACTAAAAATTACTATTTCTGGAAAGAAATAACAGATTAAGAAGAATGAATGTACTGCCTGTTTTGGAAATCCGTGTAGGTTTCGATCCTATTTGTAAATAAGTGAGTGACAAAACCCTCATTGATTTATCTGGTGGGCCGATCAAATATTGCCAGGAGGGAATAGCGCGGAGTCTAATCCTGCAGCCCTGGCTCAGGACAATAAACCTTGCTCATACCAGTAGCCTCACCTCCACCATTCGTACCACATTTGTTGATTTGTTCATTCATCATGCCCAGAGCATCTCAACATTGCAGCATGGTGACAGCCAAGTTGTGACTTAATAAAAATAGATCTCTTCCCTTAGAAACGTCTTGTAAAGCCTGTGTGATGTTTAAATCTTTCACGGTGTGAAATACAGAACTGTTAAAAATTGATGGGGTTTTTTTTCGCCATCAACAAGATGCAACAAGCCAGAGGGTCAAATTTTAAGTAGACAGTCAGTTTAAAAATGTTTTTCTCATTCAAATCACTGCCTGAAATTGATGAGGCACTGTAGATCTTGAGAAAAACAGAGAAAGTAAAAAGCCAAACCCGTTATCTGCATAGAAACTGAAATAAATACTTTGAGAGGCATCTGGTTTCTGTGCAATTTTCATGTGGACCCTTTTGGGAGCTCACTTTTATAGCTGCAGCCTCACGACCACTCCCAGACTCTATTCTCCTGCATGAAGTTTCAAAAGCTCAACTCTGAAGCATGTATTGCCTATGAGAGGGTGGTGCAAGGTTCCAGCTCCCAGGAATTGACCTTGGGAACCGGGCATGATTATAGTTGGTGGGAAACAGATCTGAACTGGTGGCTATCCTTTCCTCCTTAGTTTAGGGCAGCAGATAGAGCCTGGTGCTGTATGTTACAGCATTTGAGTGTCTGGACTCCATATCTGGATGTACTAGGTGGCCGGGTTAATCTGTGTTCAGGAAAAAAGGAAGTATAGAGAAAGGGAAACGAAACCAACTCACCACACTAGAATGTCAAGAACATACTTTCCACTTGCCACAGGAATAATGAGGTTTGTGTAGTTTCATTTAAGTGAGGCTTTAGTTAAGAGGCAAAACCAGAACGTGTTCAGAAACCACAAAATGTCATCCTGCTTCTGACATGTTCAATCTGTTCTTTCTTTCCTGACTTCACAGACTGGTAGAGGTTGGAAGGGTCTCTGGAGATCTAGTCCAACCCCCTTCTAAAGCAGGTTGACTCGGTTCAGTTCTGCATGAACGTCCTCTCTATGTTAATGCTGGGCTTGATCCCACAGCTAATCTTGTGTTATGGATTTCCTTGTTTTGATTTTGGTAGAAATTTTGTTGAACCCTCATTTGTCTCGTGCTAAAGTAAAGCTAATTAATTCCAAACTAATCATAAGGTTTGGGGAAAAAACAGGTTTATGTTACGTTGGCACAGGAAAAATTAAAACCAAATTAAAATTGTGGAACTCACATAAACCAACCCCTGTGCAGCTTGTGGTCCTCACTTTCAGTAATGTATCTAAGAATTCTGCCTACCAGTAGCTGAAAGCAGAACTACTATTCAATGATTGTTATTCACTCACCTGAAACAGATAGTCATCCATTAGCTGGTGTATTAGTGACCTGGCAGTCACTTAAATCTCTTATTCGGATTTTGTTCTAGTTTCAAATCTTATGGGCAATTCTATTACTTGGTCTTGTTGTCCTCGTGGCTGTTTACTTCATGAGAGTGGACAGCAAAACTGATCCTAAGGGAGAAGAAACACTTGTCAGCATCTACAAAGAGGTGGAGAAGGAAGAAAGACTGTATGGAGATGTCCTAGGAACCAGAATAATTGAGGAGGACACCAATAAGTCCAATGATTCCTGCAGGTAAGCCATGCCCAATGGTACATGGAGAAGTAACCACCAGGTGGAGAAACAGTTACAGTGCTGACAATATCAGCATGGAGTTTGTTACTGTATAATAAGTGATAAGTTACCACTAATTCAGGAAATTGAAGGTGTCGTTTGGGCACTGGGTCTTTAGTTGCCTGTTTTGAGGGACAGTAGGGGCAGTATCACAGCTCCACAGCTGGTTGTATGCTCAGTAGAGCTCTGTAGCTGCTCCACCACCTCCAGCCATCCTCCTTTTGTGACAGAGGTGGGAGGCAGCAAAGCAGCCTCTGCTATGCTCCCCCCTTTCAGAGGCTGGAGGGGGCAGTGGGTGTTTGTCCTGGCAGAATGTGGAGAGGGTACCAAAGCAACACCCAGCCCCAGAAGAGTGTTTCTGTCCTCATCTTTAGGATGGTAAAATTCAAAGCTCAGAAATGCTACTGAGACGCCATCCTGCTGACTTTGGGAGGCCAATGTACATATAGAGTTGGCTCTAAAAACTGGGGATACAGAGTTACTCTCATCGTTTTTGTCCAGCTCAGCTTCTTTGCTTTTGAGGCTGACATTCAAACTGGTCAACTGTACTGCATAACAGCACTTGTTTTCCTGTTTGGATCATAGTTGCCATTACCATTGCAGCTTTGAACTTGTGGAAAACGTTCCTTATGACTTACCTTTTGAGATAAATAGTACTGCAGCCAAACCCTTGTACCAGGCCTGGATGAGACTCCTTGATATGGCCCAGGAAAAAATTCATGTGGCTTCTTACTATTGGTCTCTAACTGGGAAGGATATTAGCGTCAATGATTCATCTTCCAAGCAGGTAGGAGAAAATCAATGGTAACTGTATCTATGGTCGTATGTCTCGTGTACATGCAGCGGACAGCTAGTAACGTGGCTGAAGAGACTAGAGGATCCTATACACGCACTAGTTCAAAGGGTCAGGAAGCAAATTCTGCTGGACTTCCAATTGTGTCAGAGGCTGCTTCTCCCCTGTGTAAAAACATAACATCTACATTCACCCATTTTGAAGGGTGAAACCTGATCCATGTCATTGGACAGCAGCTGGAGACATTCATTCTCCTCTGTAGGGCTCTCCCTATGGGCATCCTGTGCCACCAGGCTTCCCGTGGGGCCTCTCTGGCTTCATCATCAAAAGTAAATGACAGGGGACATGGCACAGTCTCACCTTGCAACTGTTCATATTGTTTAATTGTCCCTTGGCTCTCTTTTTGCCTGTGGCAGCTGGCAACCTTCTAAGCAATCCTGAGCAGGGTCTGGGGGAGTCTTCTGAAAAGGGCCAGAAGGGGCAAGAACACCCTATTTCAGGCAGGTACGGGGCTTAGTCACGTATCAGGAATCACGCTGTTTGCTGATAGATAAGATGCCAGCCTGTTTATTACTGTGGGTTGACCCTCTGCTTCCCTCCTGGCACGCCTTCCTCACTGTCCCCACAGGCTGTCTGGGATTGCTCTCCTTGTCTTCCTCCTCAGGTGGTTCTGGTTGTAAAGTGACTCATCCCTCCACATGAGAAGATGTAAAAGTAACAGGTGATAGGCTGAGCCCTAACTCTGCTAAAGGGACAGGCTGGTGTAGGAGAAACAACAGGGAGAAACGACACAGCATGTCTGTTGAGCATCAGCATCCAACTGTTGATCTTCATATCTTCATTGGGGCATTCACATTTGTAGTCTGGGATGTTTGTGGTTCTACTTTTAGACCTTATATCTAACAGCACTAAATGACAGAAAACAAACTCTTATTCTTAAGTTGGATCAGAAGCTTTGTTTCCTCTTTTTCCTTCTGAAACAGATGAAATTTCCATCCTTGCTCGTGTTGGGGTTCTTAAGAGGAAGCATCTGCTAGTAACACTGTACCTTCTTATATCTTACTAAATGTTCTGTAACAAAATATAAAAAATAGCAAACAATTGTATTGTACAGGGTGAAGATATTCTGAAGAGGTTCGAGAGATTACTGACAGAGAATGTCTCTGTGTATGTTGCAGCAAGTGTACCAACTTTGGCTACAAGTTCAACTGACCTTGAGTTTTTAGAGGAAAAAGGTAATTATCTCATTTCAGTGGTGCACTCAGAACTCGGTATTGCAAAAAGGCATCTGAGAGATACTGGTCACCAAGGCTTATTCTGGCATGGTGCTCACATGGGTTCACAAGACAAGCATGATGAGTTCACTAGTTTGTGATGTGTCTGTGTGTTGTTCTGCCCTTAGGGATTTTTCTGAATGTTCACATTTCATATATTTTTGTGTATGCTACTGTGTTCCCAGGAATGAGTGATGTGAATTTTAGTATTTACTACTGGCCGTGAGTATTAGACATCCAGACATGTACTTGCAGGCAGGGGAGCACTACACGTTACCATTTTCACTATATCTAACCCCTTCTTTTCTCTCCTCACTTTTCTTCAGGGGCTCATGTAAGAAAGATTGATTTTGGGCATTTGACAGGAGGAGTGTTGCACAGCAAATTCTGGATTGTAGACATGAAACACATATATATTGGTAGTGCGAATATGGACTGGAGATCTTTATCTCAGGTGAGCTGTGCTGCTGAATATTCAAAAATCTGGGGCAAAATTATGTCTGAGCACGTAACAGGGAAAAATTGTAATGATGTAAAATAACGAGTGAATGGGAGAAAAGGCAAAGAAACCCCTGGAGGTGGAGGTGACTCCATGTGGGACTGTGACATAACTCGCTCTCTTTGCAGGTGAAAGAGTTTGGTGCTGTGATATACAACTGCAGCTGCTTGGCCAAAGACCTGTGGAAAACATTTAGTACTTACTGGGATCTTGGGTACACTAATGCCACTGTCCCATTCCCTTGGCCTTCTAATTATTCTACCCACATTAACAAGCATCAGCCTCTGGAAGTAGAATTTAATGGAATCTTGACAAAAGCCTATTTTTCTGTAAGTATGTTTTAAAATAACAAGATAAACTATGAGCTATGTTTAAGCATTGGCCAGAAAAGTTTCTTCAGTGGTTCTCAATTGCTTGTGCTCCAGTTGGGTAGTAATTAATTCAAAAACTTCCTATGGAACAAATCAAGGAAAAAGGTTTGACCCAGTTCCGGCTGTCACGTAGCATCAAAAGAATGGGGTGCAGATCTAATTTAATCACCTGTGGGCTCAATAAATCAGTAAGAATCTGACTAATTAGGACATGGAAAGCATGAGGAACAGTAGTGGTCCCCCTCAAATGTTTTACTGCTACCGTAATGAAGACTGAACGAATCTGAATATAAATAAATCACAGTGACAGAAAAAAAAAGAAATCACTGAGCTGTTTGTTTTCTTCTTTACAGGCTTCTCCTGCAGTATTTTGTCCAGGAGGTCGAACCTATGACCTTTTTGCTATAACCAGTATTATCAGCGAGGCACAGGAATTTGTCTATGTTTCTGTTATGGAATATTTCCCTACCAGCCGTTTCATTCATCCAGAAAGGTATAGGATCATAGAATAAATTAGGTTGGAGAGGACCTTAAAGATCATCCAGCTCCAACACTCTGCCATAGGCAGGGACACCTCCCACTGGATCAGGTTGCTCAAAGTCTCATCGAGCCTGACTTTGAACCCCTTCAGAGAAGGGGTATTCATGACTTCTCTGAGCAACCTGCACAGTAAAAAATATCTCCTAATATCTTACCTAATTTTTCTCTCAGCTTAAAAATATTCCCACTCATCCTATCCCTGCACTCCCTGATAAAGAGCTCCTCCCCATCTTTCCTGTAGCCCCTTCAGATACTGGAAGGCTGCTACAAAGCCTCCTCGGAGCATTCTCTTCTCTAGGCTGAACAACCCAAACTCTCTCAGCCTGTCCTTAAAGGGTATGATTTTAATGCTGGCCAAAGGATTTGACTGAATCAGTTGACTGAAGTATTTAGAGGAAAAATGTACTATTTCTCCCCTTTGTCAATGAAAATATTTCACTGGGGAGAACTGAGGCATTGTTCTGCATTCACAGTTGCCTTGTGGACTGTGCAAATACTGATGCTACAGGAACGATGGTGTCCACTACTGCCCATGCGCTTCACAAGTGTTTTAGAGCAGCCTGCTGTGCTCTTCACACAGCAATAAAACTGTGAAGTGACTAGGGGCAGTTAAGTACAGCTCCCTTTGAAATACAGCAGAGCAGCTTTATGAATTGAGAATGGAATGGGGACAGCAGAAATATATCTGACATTGGTCTTTTCAGAGAATATATTGCTTTGCTCCTCTCTTCTGTTTCTCTTTCTCTCTTTTCTGTTATTTACTTTTGAAGACTCTTGACTTCTGCCTCTGCTGCCTGTTTAACATACTTGACCCATCATTTAGAGGGTGATTCTTAACTGTCCTTATTGACCTCTGCGATCGTAGCTGAAACAGTGCCTAAAAGAAATTTATGAGCTTATATTTCCCTTTTTTTTTTAAATAGTTCCACCTAAGGGCATACAAGTTCTTGAAGTGCATGGGTTGCATGCAGCAGCAGCTTTCAAAAAGAAAGGTGGTAGTGGAGTTCTGGAGTGATCAAACTGTGCATGGGTGACCACTGTCAGGTCCCAGTGGGCTGTCCAAAGTTACAGTAAAATTATGTAGACCCTGCACATCACCTCTGCATAACATAGAAAGCTGGTCAGTCATGGGGCAACCACTAAAACTCTAAATCCTCTTAGATATGCTTAAATTGTGTATTTACATGCAATCAAGTGTGCTGAGTATTATCTGATTATAACATTTCTGAGTGACTAAGAAAGAAGTTCAAGCAAAATAATTACATACCATGTGGCTTGTAAAGAAGAGGGTGAGCTCTAGGTTGCCATGTAGCCAAAATTATACCACACGTCATGTCCTGTGACATGATTGTGTAAAGCCTCTGTTGTTCAGCTGAGGGGAGTGTCAGCAGAAAGCGTAGGATGATAGGTAGACACAGATAATCCCACTGTTCTTGAAACAAAATCTCAAAGACTAGCTCCTTCTTGGAGGATATTTTTTATAAATTAAACAGCTTAGAGGATTTTCGGTTTCTGTGTTGTATGGTTGCACCTCTGCATTTCTTATCTCCTGCTTTTAGCTAAGAATACGTTCACAGAAATTCTCCCTTCCCTTGTAGGAATGAATGTGTTAATACTCTTCATTCTTCATCTGAAGCCTTAATCCACCATTTGTGACATATTTGGCCTGATCTTATTCAAACAAGAGTTTGAAAGGCCTAGAGAAAGCAGCGCAGGGCCTCGGGCTATCTCCACAGCAACCCAGGACGGAACAATGAATTGAGGCTGATTAGTTCAGGTTAGGTTCCTCCAGCAGCTGAGGCAGAGGAAACAAAGCTGCTGTCTTAATGCCTAAGTGTGAATCAGCTAGAAACTGCTATATTTACAGAATGGAAACAGCTCAAAAAAAACATTTTTAGAGTGTATGTTTTTCTGTGTTTTCAAGATCTACAAGTCAGCCTGAACCTGAGAGCACATCTGGTTCATTGGTTGTGATATGACAATGTACAAGACAGGATTAGAGAATTCAGGTGTTTGTACATAAGACCGAAAGGAATATGTCAGGCAAATTAATTCATCATTGCTCATGAGACTGTGAGTGCTGGACCCTCTCTGTATCAGTCCTCCAATCTGTACTAGAGGTTCTTGCGTTCCTCTGTGCAGCAACTGTGAGGATCTACAGAATGAAAAGGGTTTGGAGTTGCTAGTCCTGGGACGTACATTGTCCAGCTCTTAGCTTTGTGTGATTGGGTGAAGGATGTTAATTTTTTCCCCTAAGCTACTGCCAGCACAAGTGTCAGGAAAACAGACAGCCCAGTGTTCCTGAAAGCACAACTGTGTTAGGTACCTTGGGGGCACACGGCATACTAAAGAGGGCAAGGAAGGATGAGAAGGGATGGAGACTGTCCACCCTGGCTGATGGCACAAGACTGCTGCAGACACTAGAAACTGTCTCCAGGATCCTGAAAAGGGCATATTCTGCCAAATGGCTCTTAGGCTTTCGTCTGGACTCTGCATTGTCCTTTTTACTTCATGATGAATTATCTGGATTTATATTGGAGTTGCTACTGTTTATTTCAGGTTCCTAAGGAAAGGAGCACAATGGCACCATGCTGTGTACATGCACTTTATTAAGTTTTAATTTTTTTATCAATTTCAGCCCAATTTGGCAAGACCAGAGGTCTCAAAACACATTGGGAAAAGAAGTGGCTGGGTAGGGTAGAAGGGAGAAATCTGATTTGTACCTCCAGTGAAGCTACAACTGCTCTTCTTACTAGGCATCAGGGATCCCATCTGTACATTATCACCTGTATTCTTAGTTTATTGTCACAGATTTCTACTGAACTGTTCCAAAACAGGCCCAGTCAACACGGGTTTACAAAAGGCAGGTCTTGCCAAACTAACCTGATTGACTTCTATGACAAAGTGACTCGGCTGCTGGATGAGGGAAAGGCTGTGGATGTGGTCTTCCTAGACTGCAGCAAAGCCTTTGACACAGTTTCTCACAGCATTCTGCTACAGAAACTGTCGGCCTCTGACCTGGACAGGCGCACACTCTCCTGGGTGGAAAACTGGTTGG
>WAAB01025937.1:248580-260909 GCA_013389865.1 Piaya cayana
TCAAGCTCCGCCAGGGGAGATTTAGGCTAGACATTAGGAAAAAGTTTTTCACAGAAAGGGTCATTGGGCACTGGTAGAGGCTGCCCAGGGAGGTGGTTGATTCACCTTTCCTGGAGGTGTTTAAGGCACGAGTGGACAAGGTCCTGAGGGGCATGGTTTAGTGTTTGTTAGGAACGGTTGGACTCAATGATCTGGTGGGTCTCTTCCAACCTGGTGATTCTATAATTCTAAAAATACTCCTCTTTCCACCCACCTACTTTTCTCTAGATACTGGCCAGCCATCGACAATGCTTTGAGAAGTGCGGCTTTCGACAACAGAGTAGAAATCCGGCTTCTAGTCAGCTGCTGGACCCACTCTGACCCAGCCATGCTTTACTATCTGAGGTCCCTGCGTGCCCTCAACAACCCACGAGCCCACATCAGTGTTGACGTGGTATGATAAGAAATATGATTTTGGAGAGACAGCTTGAGCATATGGGTCCTATACTGATTTTTGACTCTAAGCTGCCAGTTGTATGTGCAAGTATAAGGTTGTTTCCATTGTTGTGATAATGGTTTTGAGTCCTTGAGAAGGCAAGGTCCAAGAGATATTTTTGAGGGAGCTGCTATTACAAGCTACTGGTCATGGCAGGGGATGTGCAGATCTTGTGACATTGTCCAGGCAGCTGCTTTTCCTGAGCACCATGACTGTAACAGTTTATATGACAACTTAGTGGTCCTCTCATAGACCTTGTCCTGTATGGAGCATCTTAAATGGGTCTAATTACCATCACTTTTTTATAACTGAGAGCTCTGCTGACTGCCTATACAAATGGACCCATTTCTGAACACTAAATATTACACATGGGCCACAGGTGCCAGGCTGGAATGCATCCAGTGTAGTCTGGAAGCTCCCAGCATGATGCAGTTACCATGACAGGCAGAAGTCACAGAAGTAAGCAACAATGTTTTGTTTGTTTGTTTTAAAAAGGAACAGAAACGTAGATTTTAGTAAGAGTTAATGCAAAAAGTTATCCGTTATTGTTGCCTGCAGTACCCCTCATGTCTCTGATCAGCCTATTCTAGCGCAAAATAAGAGCAGCAATCAGTGGTAAATGCAGATCTATTAAACAGCTGCCTAAACCAGCATTTAATTGTCTGCCCTGTAATGATAGTAGCTGTGCTACTAATGGAACATTGTGAAGCAAACATTATCCTTATCTGATCTCAATTGCTTATGCAATTTTACGTATATTGGAAGTACTTTAATACTTTAGTACTTTTGTTAGTTTTCTTGGATAAGAGAAAAATCTCTTTCATGGTAGATTTAATAACAGTGTGTGGAACATTCTTTTATGTTCTTTTTGAACAATTCTTAGAAAATACAGAAAATCTGTTTTTTCCAATTATTCAGTCAATTCCTTACTCTGGTATTTCTACTTATGTTTTAAATATCTCTCCATCCAGAAACTCTTCATTGTTCCAGTTCTGAATCACACAAATATTCCTCATGGGAGGGTGAATCACAACAAATACATGGTCACTGATAAAGTAGCCTATATTGGTACGTATTCCATTATTCCAAACACTTACTGTATCTTCAGATCTATAGGACTGAGGCTGAGATAGGATGGGCTGCAATATCAAAAAAGACCTCATTTTGCCATGTAAAGCAGATAAACATATTGAAGCATATGGCTTTATCACAATGTCTGTCCTGGGTAAATAAGTAGAGATATGAAGGAGACAAAATAATGTAGGTCAAGTCCAGCAAGAGATTATTTCACATGATTGTGAAGCGTTAAGAATGGAGCATGACAAGTCTGAGTACTCAGCCTGTGACAAGCACAGTAGGGATTTCACAGACTGGGTGCTCAGAGTGGTATAGTGATAGCTGATGCTCTGCTATATAACGTTACCGTGCTTTAATAAAAAGAAATTGCTGGGAGCAATTAATTCCATGCACTGTTTGTTGAACAGAACTCTAGGAATGTAAATGAGAAAACAGTAATGTCTATTGCTGCTTAATTTCTGAAAGGCAGGATGGTGTTTATTTTTTACTCTTTTATTAGGGTCCCTCATAAAAGGGAATGTGAAAGGGCTGTGTCATTTCAGACAGCTCATCCCCCAGCAAACAGCCCAATCTTCCAATAAGCTGCAATTGCATTTAATAGCACTTATTTCTTACTGAATTGTCTTTTGAAGACAGATATGCAGATAATTTGATTTCATGCCTAAGCACCTCTGGAACTGATAGTAGATTTTTCTGGCTAAGTTGAACACCAGGAGAAGTGCTAAGTAATGAAGAGTGGGGCTTTTCCACAGTGTTTGACTTTCTGAATGCTGTTAGCTTTGGAGAGAGCCCTAGACAATGCCTACAGCTGGATTTCCAGCTTTCCCTGGTTTCAAAGTGGGCACGGCTTGCTGAGCTCAGAACAGCTCCTGAGGATTTACTGATCAAGGGTCTAGTTTCACCTCTTGTTTTCCTTAAGCAAGTAAAGAGAATTAAGTCTGTGAAGGCTTTTTTCTTTAAACACAGAAACCCATATAAAACACCGTCTTTACACCTCTTAATATCTAAGTGCGGTATTCTATTCCCATATTTATAATGAATACATTAGTGCATCTCTGTCACAAGCTGTGAGGAATCAGAGTGTTACGAAGCTCCAGGCAGCTAATATTGACATTCTGAAACCTGAGGTCTGGAATAAGAAGGAGGTGACCTGATTTTTGCTAGTCCTAATGAGATTTGCAGTTGTACAGCAAATCAGCAAAGCCAGGCAATGTGGACTTAACAAGAACAGAGATCAAACAGAACACTGGGAAATGATTGTTTTATAATTAGCTACGTTTCTGTTGCATAGGGACCTCCAATTGGTCAGAAGATTACTTTGTTAATACAGCTGGCGTGGGACTAATTATCCAACAGAATTCAACCAACCTGCAAAGAAGGAAACTGCCTATCCAGGAACAATTAAAAAACCTTTTTGAACGAGACTGGAATTCCAAATATGCAGTGAGCCTGGAAGATGTGCAGGGACATAAAGACTGTAACTGGATGTGCAGACTCTGAAATGAATTGAAAACCACAATTTAAATAGTAACAAAACATATATTTGAATTTTGTTTCCTGTGTAAAACAAAGAGCATTCTTCTTTGTCTTTATCAGAAAAATTGTTTCTCATGGTGTGCACACTATGTGAAGATGCAAGAACTTCTCATAATTGACTCTGCAATGTCTTTAGTCAGCGTGTGTTGACTTCATGCAGCAAGAATGGAGTGAAGCTGCTGTGTGAGTGCTGATGTGGTAAAGGCATTCCACCTGCACTGTGGGCAGTGCTCAGAGAGCCTCCTTGATCCCTTGTGGCTGTCCCGGTGCTGGCCCTGAACCGTGCTGTACCTCTGGGCTGCCACAGGAACCATAAAACAGAGCAGTTTAGTGCTTCGTGTCCTTATCTGCCACTGTGTGACAGCTCTGCCCTGGATGGCTCCCAGAAGTGGTAGGAGAGGGAAGCCAGGCATGTGCTCCAGCTGTGGAATGGTATGAGTGACACAGGGCCTGGGGCTCTGCGAGCCTTACAAGGGCTGTACACCTTTTCCTGATGCTGGAAACGGACTTGCAAAGTGAGCTTTTTTACTTTGGGACTGAGGTGCAGCAGAGGTGAGAAAGCCCAAGGAATGGAATCACAAAGGGGTCAGACAATCCCCCTGTCCTGGCACTCTGGCTCCGAGTTCTGAAAATGCAGCAGATCTCTCCAGCCCTGAAAGGCATGTGGGAGTTTATGGCTTCACTTCTGTCCTGGCAGACCCCTCTTGGTTGAATTTGGGCTCTGAGGTCATCTCTCTTATCACAGATAGTGATAGCACTGGCTACTGGGAGTTTAAGCTTCCCCATCAAGGTGCAACCTCCCCATCCTCCAGAGGAAACATTCTGGTGCTTCTGAAGCCCCCCCCCGCACTGAGAATTACAAAGGGACCTGCTATGATAGTCTGTGTGTGCACTGATTTATATCTTTGTGAATACACATAAAACACCACACAAATAAGGCCTGTTCCTCATAAGGTCTTTCAGAGATAATTCCAATTAATTGTCCAATTTTTGGTTTTCAGGTTGCTCCTTAGCTATCTCTTCCAGACGCTTCCAAGACTCCTTTAAGTGTTTATCTATCATTATGTTCATTATGATTTATGATTCTGTGATTACAGATCAATGCTTGTTGTTATTAAGGCACATTTTTAAGACATGTAGTTACATTTACAGCTAACACTGGAACATTGTGAGTATTCATGCAAACATATTGAGGAGGATGCAGGTGCACTCTCCTCTTTTTACTTTCTAGAGGCTGCTTAATACTTGTAGGTTTCCATTCACTAATTAAAATTTCTGGCAAAGTTGAACCTCCCCAGCTGGTTTTTACTAGCTCAATTTCATGGGGATTTTATTCTGTACCAACAAAACCACTTGACTGTTCTGTAATAATACTTGCATTGAAGAACGACTTCTGACAGACCAATCAGCGTATAGCAGTGATGGGTCAGTCTGGAAATCTTTTTGAGAAGTTACATCTTTCATAGAATCATAGAATCATAGAATCATAGAATAGTTTGGGTTAGAAGTAACCTTAAAGATCAGAGAGTTTCAAGCCCCCTGCCACAGGCAGGGACACCTCCCACTGGATCAGGATGCTCAAAACCTCATCCACCCTGGCTTTGAACACCTTCAAGGATGGTGCAGCCATGACTTGTCTGAGCAACGTGTTTCACTGTGTCACCACCCACACAGGAGAGAATTTCATCCTAATATCTAATAAAAATCTCCCCTCTTTCAGCTTAAAACCATTATCCCTCATCCTATCCCTTCGATCCCTGATAATCAACCTGTCTTCACAACTTTACTGTAGCCCCTTTCGGTACTGGAATGCAGCTCTAAGGATCTCCCCAGAGCCTTCTCTTCTCCAAGTTGGACAGCCCCAATTCTCCCAGCCTGTCCTCAGCAGAGCTGCTCCAGCCCTCTGATCATCTTTAAGCAATTCCTACAGTGGCGTGCCCTCCTCTAGATGGCACTCGAAGCTACGTTTTCGATTGTGCTGGGGCGATAAATACTGCAGGAATAGGAAAACTTCCTCCTGCTTTACTCGTGAACTCAAATCTGACAGTGCTGGAGACGTTGTTCAGTGGGACAGTTTCTGGGCAAGCTGGGAGACTTGTGTTTTGGGAAATATAAGACCTGTTTGAGGTAAGGAGCAGCGAATAAGGGAAAAATTTGATGCTTATGAGAGTGCGCTTTTATTTTCTTTACTGGCTTCACATGTGTTGTTTTTCTCCCACGAATGAAGGAGGGGCTTATGATTAAGACAATGAACTGGATCTAAGAGGAACTTGATTTTATTTCCCTGGCTTCTTATGAGACTTTTTAAGCCCATTTGCAGCTTGATTCTAACTTAGTCTATTACAAAGGTAGGCTATGATGTAAATTATAACCGGTCTTGGACTCTCTTAGTACTTTTCTGTTCCATTTATGAAACAGGATTGATAACAGTCCTTATTCACCCACCCAGTGCTTGTCGCTTTCATTTAGATTGTGATTTCTTGAGGTACTCAAGGACATGGTTTAGTGGCAGATAGGAATAGTTGGACTCAATGTTCTAAGAGGTCTTTTCCAACCGAGTGATTCTATGATTACATGATTCTTCAAGCTAAGGACTGTATGAGCTGTAAGCTGAGGCCTCCAGTAGTGATAATTTGAAGCTGTTTATTATCCTGAATGGATTTTCTAGTTTTGGAGCTCAGTTATACCTTGGTTGCAGGCAGTTCAGATGTTTGTCACTATTGGTTTATTTAGGGCTAGAACAGCTTTTCTCATGTACCTGTGTTATGATGGAGTAAAACTTAAGTGAACCGGTCCTGCTTTACCCAAGTGGATTTTGTGCAGAGCTGCTGCGCTGCTTTTCCAGCAGTCTTCTTTCGGGGTGCTTGGTTTAGTGCAATGCCTTGCAGCTCCAGCACTGCTGACAGCAAAGTGAAGGACAGCAAGGCAGAACCTAGCTGGCTCCATAGGCTTTATGAGCTCTAGCAGGACTATGACCCTGGATTGTTCCAAAAGTTGTAGTATTATCTGTTTTCAGTTTCCCCCCACCCCATTACTTAGGATTTTCCTTTCCCTGTTGTTTCAAATAAATTACACCTTTATTGCTTTCATCCAGGTACCGATAAAACTTTTCATCTACCATTTATGCTATATCAGTGCACACTTAATTTTTTGACAGTCATAAATATCTCCATAATCTCTGGAAGTTGGCTTTTCCATCATAGGCATCAACTCCTGGACTTCTGCTTCTGCAGTTTTCTGAGGAGGGGAAGTGGAGAAAGAGGTGCTGATGCCTTCTCCCTGCCCTCCAGTGATAGGTTGCACAGGAATAATTCAAAGCTGTATCAGGGGAGGTTCAGCCTGAACATTAGGAAGCATTTCTTTACTGAGAGGGCAATCCAACCCTGGGAAAGGCTTCCTAGAGAAGTGGCCAATGCTCCAGTCCTGTCAGTGTTTACAAGTCCCTTAGTAACGTGCTTCAGCTTCTGGTAAACCCTGAAGTGATGGTCATTGTAGGTCCCTTCCAGCTGAACTGTACCATTCCATTCCATTCCATTCCATTCCATTCCAATGTATTATCTCACTCAGCATTAATTTTGACTGTCTTGCCTCTGGGATATATGTGAGGTCTTGCTTCTATTATAACAACAAAATAGCCAGCCAGTAGAGATGTATTCATGTCTTAACAATGCAAGATATTGTTCGGGTTGGAATCTCTTTCTTTGTAATGCATTTATACCTTGTTCTGCCTGTCAAATCACAGTTATAGGTTTGTCTGACTNCCATTGGTGTCTCAGAGCTCAATTTTAATTCATTTGTTTATTTCACCTTTGCAACAGACTCCTACATTCAGTGCTATCTAGGTGTGTTTTTATTTGTGAGCCTAAATAAATGAATGTTACCTGAGAAATATTTTATGTGAAGGCTGCTTTACAGGCAGATGTGAACTGCTGTCAGAAGGGATGTCCTTTATTACATACCTCGCCTTTTTCTGGATTGAATTTTTCTGTCTGGGTTGCAATGTTTTCCTCAGTACTGGTATCTGCCATTGCTGCCTCACATGGTAACTGAGTCTATTGGACAATGGCTTTTAAACTTTGGGAAAGTTCAGAGAAATGCTGCATGATCCAGATAAATGATAGATGCCTAGTACTTACATGAACAGTCCCTTGGGAGACAGAGTTCTCTCTGGAATAACTACCATGATATCCCTTCAGAATATTTAAGCCTACTGCAAAGATATAGAAAGGAACATCTCAAGCTACAGATGAATAGTTATCCAAGAGCTCTTCCTTTACAACCCAGTTTCTAAGTGTTTTGCTGTGTTTTCTTTCCCTGTACTAAGTGGAATATGGAGAAAGAAAACACAGGATGAGAAAACTACTACAGTGAAGCATGTTTGCACATGCAAAACTATAAAACTTGGGATTGTAATGAGTGAGAAGTCTCAGATTAGTTTGTAAACGTCACCCCACCATACCAAGAAGCTGTGCTGTCATTAAGTGGCCATTTCAGCAGATAGTGGGGCATACTAAAGATTTTGCAAATTCAGGCCGGGATTGTCAGAATCAGAATATGCCAACAGTGCTATCAGTAACTCACACTACTCAACTTATTCATATGGTGAGTTTATTGTGAATTAAGAATACAGTGTTTAAATGATACATATGAAGGCTGTCACATATGCACTGGTTTTTGTTGTACACTTAAGAGAAGCACTAATATAAACAAAAAAGCAAATAATTATATACAACTCCTTTCCCAGAAAATCTTTGAAGCAATCCTACCAGTGTGGCAGATCGTTCTGTGCACTTATCTATCTAGTAAATATGTACATTAAAATTTATTTATCCACATTGTAATAATTATTCTTTGACAGCATGTTTTATTTTGGTATCTTAAAAATGTGAATTAGTTACATGTGTTTTGGTCTTGAATTTATTCTCTTGGGGTTTTTTTTTCAGTTCTTTTAAGGCTAAATGTGACCCACCACAATAATAAAAAAATAAGAAGAGAGGAAGGGTAAAGCATTAGTCTCTTTACAGTAGTATTTTATTTTGCTTTTTAAAATGTTTGTGGAATATACATATTACCTTAGAGGAAATAAAGAAAAATGTTTTAATAGGAAGGCAAAACTGAGTCAGAAAGGTCCAAACTATAAACAAGTAAGGGTAGTTCTCCTAGTACTAGTCTATAGTCCATTCTGGAAATAATCTATACTCTAAACATGATTGGTTTATTTTTAAGAAGCCTATTTGACAAGTCTTTCTGCTCTCATCAAGCCTTTCAGTGGTTTACTTTCATGGCTCACATTTCCTTTCAGCCTTTGCTAAAACTATGGGCTTCTCTGTACCTGTAGTAAATATAGCCTTTGGGGAAGATTTGAATAAATCAATATGTTTATTATTGCACAGTGTAGTATATCTCTGTACTTGAAAATTTAAATGTAGCAAATTCTATTCAACTGTTTTAATAAATATCAGCTTTGTGTTTTGTTTCATTTCAGTTACTAGAAAATGGAGAAAACATTTTTTCTCAGCACATGTAGATTATTCCAGTTTCATTGGGAGTTGAGAAAAAACAAATTTTATTTGGCTTTATCTTCAGGAATATTAGATGGACTACCTTTTTCTTCCTCCAGCAATATTAATTCAGTTCTTGCTGAAGATGTCACGATGGTTCGAGAAACAGGAGCATTAGATGAGGCCTCATCAGTTTCAACTTTTTCACCTTCTGTTGTTTCTTTAGGTGATAAGCTTTCTTGTGCATCAAAAAATATCTCAGGTTTATCTGATGGGCTGTCTTCATCTGAGATTCTTAACTCTTCTTTGTCAATAGTCTTAGCCTTTTTGGAAGGAGATGTGAAACCAAGCTTGGGTAATCTAAACCACCCAGTTTTTTCAGTAGGCTTAGAATAGTCATTATCTGATGCGTCAGCAGGTTTCACATCTTCTGGAACTGATTTTTTTACTTCTGTTTTTGAATCTGTGCTTGCTTCACCACCAGATGATGAAAAACCAATATTTGAAAGCCAAAATTTGAATCTTCCAGGAGATCTTTTACTATCAGTCTTTTCTTTTTCTTTGGCTGTATCTTTTTCTTCATCTTCTAGTGTTTCAGCTACATCCTCATCTTTAGAGAGAAAACCTGCAGTTATACCCTCTGTTGACTTATCAGGATGACTCTCTTCAGGTTTACTGGAAGGCTTTACTTCAATGGCAAATGGTTTTACCTCTGACAAACTTACTTCTCCACAAGGTTCTTCCGTGTCCCTATGTGGTTTGTCAGACAGTTTAAGCTCAGCGCTGCCAGTCCTCTGTGCTGCTTCTCCAAAGCTTTCATCAGCATGTTTAGGTTTCCTCATTGGTTCATCTTCTGTTGAAGGTGACTCCTGGACTACTACTTCTAAGTTGCTGTGTGATTCAGGCAACTTCGTCTTGAGCAATGAAAATCCCAAAGTAGCAGTTTTGACTTCTGATGAGAGAACCTCTGATTCTTTCAGGATTTCAGTAGTGTAAATTTCACATCTTTCAATGGCAACATGTTCAGGTTCTACTTTCTCGCTCACTTCTTGGCCTTCTACATACGACCAATGGATGTCTTGCCCTGCATTTGAAAGGGAGGACTCTGTGGTAATAGTCATCTGTGTTGTTTTAATGTCAGGTTCTGTCAGTGTTAGAATTTTGCTTGTTGCTTTTTGAATTCCCCCCTGTAGATCCTCTGTTGTTTCTTCACTGATAGCAGAGCTTGCTTGCAGTTGCACTATCTCAATGTCACTACTAGATCCCTTTTGATCTGTTACCACTGTTGAGAGTGAAACATCAGCTTCAATTGGGAGAACTTGGAAAGTGAATCTTGGTATTTTTAGTTTGGGAATTTTTATATATACTTCTGGGCCATCTTGTGATTTTTCTACTGTTCCCACTGTTATTCTGGCAGATGGTTCCATATGATCTAGAGATTCAACTTTTGATGAATGTGCCTGAGATTTGGAAACCTTGATCTTAGAGAGTGAAATTTTAGGCATAACAAATTGAGGCTTTTTAGTTGGACTGTTTTGTTCAACTTTTTCTGCAGACATTTCCAGATCAAGGGCTGACTTGGTACCTTGATGATCAGTTGCTGTTTCTTTTACTTCTGTGTCCATTTTGCCTGATGTTATAGCAAGTTTTTGATCTTCCAGATTTGCTCCAGAATCTGGTTTTACACTTGCTTCCTTCTTTGGTGACCAACTGAAGGAGGGAAGTTTGAATTTTGGCATTTTGAAATGACCTTCTCTCTCTTCTCCATCTCCATCTTGCTTTATTTCCCCTTTGATTTTTAGCGCTGCATCTGACTCCTGAATACTGCTGTCTGGTTTTGGAATAGAAATGTCAGTTGATGGGAGATGAACATCAGACTCTGATGTCTTATTGTCAGCTTTGGTTGTTGTGTCTTTAAGGCTGTAGGTTCCTGTACCACATTCCACCTCCCAACTAGGTGCTTCAACAGCAATGTCAGCTATTTCTACCATTGCTTTTAGCTGAGGAAACTTGACTTCTGTTTTGGATTGGCTGACATCCTTTTCTGATCCTTTCCCTTTAAAATGTGTGATTCCAACCCTTGGCATCTGGAATTTAGATGGTTTAGCTTTCCCTTCAGGACCTTCAATTTTCATTTCTACATCACCCACACCAATTTCACTTGACGTTCTTCCAACACTTGTGTCAGGACTTTTCACCTCAAGGGAGCCTTCAGTTATCATCTTAATATCTGAGGTGGAGAAGCTGGCATTAGCGGCAGCTGATTTCAATGTCAGGTCATCTTCTTTGTAAGTGGGAAGTATGACCTCACCTGTATGCGTGCTAATATCCATTTCTACTTTGGGAGCTTGAACTTCCGGTTTGGAAAATTCCAAAGTTGGGACTGTAACTTCTATCATTTTCAGGCCCATTCCTGCCCCTTCTCCACTACTTTCTTGCTCAGATTTTGAAACAGAAACATAGTCTTTTTCTTGTTTGGGACCACAAACCTCAGATTCCAATACGGGCAGAGAGACTGGGAGTTTCTGACCCTTCATTTTAGGGAATGAGATCTTTCGCATCATAAACTGAGACCTCTTGGTTTTGCCTTTGTTACCATCTTTTTCTGCTAATGCATCAAATTCCACTTGAAGGTTTTGATTCTCAGGGGTAGGAAATGTTAATTGAGCTTCTCTGTCTCCGGGTACACTAGGCAGAGTAGGTCCTTCCATATGACTTTCACCTTCAGAAGCAACAGTAGCTTCTTTCTTTGGTGACCAATTAAAGGAAGGTAATTTGAATTTTGGTGTTCTAAACTTGTTTTCTTTCTCCTCAGCATCCTTCTCTCCTGAAACTACTTCCTGTTCTGCCACCTTCTCTAAATCTGGGCTACAGATTTCCACTTCTAAGTCTGGCATGGTAGCTTCCGTTGTTGGGAGACTGACATCTAACTTTGGTGTATGCAGAGCAATATCAGGTGAAGACTTGTCCATCTTTACACCTAATTTGGCATCAGGAATCTGAGTTGGTTTTTCAGTATCAGTAGAAGTCATATCAGATGTTATTCTTCCTTGGGAAGTTTCAGATTTGACTTTGGAACCACTGTCACTTTCAGATGGTTTTCCCTTAGACCAAGAAATTCCAAATTTTGGTGCTTGGAATTTAGGAATTTTGACTACAAATTCAGTGTCACCTCCATTTGTTTCAAAAGATGGTGTTTCCTCTTCTGCTTTCAGGCCTCCCCGCTGCAAAGAACCGTCTTCCTTTAAAATTCCAACACCTGTTATTGAAATTTTCTCATTAGAAAAAGGTGACATTTTTGATTCAGTATCTGTAACATTAACTTGGTATTTAGTAAGAGTAACGTCTCCTTTTGGAAATGGGGAACCCTCTAGAAATTTAGAAGAACCAATATCAACCTTGGAGAAACCTAAGCTAAGAAATTTAAAATTAGTATGGCCAGAGCCACCCTCCCCAGTAATATCAGGAAGATGTTTAGAACTGACACTCACTGACTGGACAGCAGGACTTCCATGTGTTACTGAATAACAACTAGATTCTGAAACAGAAATGTCAATTTCAGAACTACATGGTATTTCTGTAGCACTTTTAGAAAGAAAAAACTTAGGTTTTCTAAGAAGAGAACTTTTAGATGTACCTATTGCAGATTCAATTCTGGAAGAAAAATCTGCTACAGCATCAAGGACAGGTGCTTGGCTCTCAGCTGCAGGCACAGTGATGTCGACATCAACGCTTCCCGA
>WAAB01025938.1:15175-33772 GCA_013389865.1 Piaya cayana
AAAAAAAAAAAAATTAAAAAACAAACCACCTTTTAAAAATAAATAAAAAAAAAAAAAAACAAAACAAAAACATATATGTGAAGGGAAAAGAAGAGGCTTTCTGTGACAGCAAGAGGCCACCAAAATGTGATTTTAAACTTAAATAATTACAAACTGTGTTCCTTTAAGGCTGTGCCTGTTTGTTTTTTCTCAATAAATGATAAATGGGTATTTGTAAATTTAATTTGTATTTCCATTTCATGTTATTTTCATTTGTTCTGATATTATTTTATGTTTAACAACACAAATTCAGTTTTTCTTCAAAATTTCTTATTTTTTTTAAATATCTCTTGAAAAACCTCTTTTATTTACTATTTGTTTATTTGTTTACATCCTCTTGGAGCTGTTTTACAATGATTTTGGAGAAGAATCTATATGACCTGGGTTTGTCATCTGTAGTGTGAATGACTGTGTATGAATTGATCATTCTTGGATTCTTTTCAACTAATAAAGAGAAGTGGCCGCTAGTGGAGTTAACTACATCTTGTCACATGGCTTTAAAGAACACAGATGCTGAACTCAGTTATCTTGATATAGGCACTTATACTGCCTAATCCACATTACAATCTCCAGAATATCTGCCAAAGATTGGCAGATAGGACTCAGAAATATGCCCAGTTGAAGGGGTAGAAATGAAGACAGGACTACCAAAGTACCATAAATGGATCTAGAAACTTAAGTTTAAGCAGTAAATGGAGCTGTGGAACACAAGCTCTGATATAGGTACATACAAATGTTTACATTTAGTCAGAGGAGTCTTATCCTTTTAGAGATAGTCTTGTACTTGTTATAGACCCTTCATTCTCACCGCAGAATGGAGAAAGTTTAATTTTTATTGTTAGCTTATCAGTTTCCTTCAGCCTGCTTTCTAGACTATAGAACCCTTAAAGTTACACCATATGGTACATAGCTGAGAAGGGAAAGGAGCTAGTGAGTTTAGAACAACTCATATATTCAACCTGTTTTTCACTACTCCTCAACAGTGTGTCTGACATATTCACACCTACATAAATAGCTCAATCCCTTGCAAAAATTGAAAGTGGTGTCCTCAGAGGGCAATCTTCAACAAGGTGTGACTAATTGCAGAGTCACAGCATCACTAGATTGGAAAAAACCCACAGGATCATTGAGTCCAACCATTCCTATCAAACACTAAAACATGTCCCTCAACACCTCATCCACCTGTCTTTTAAACACATCCAGGGGCAGAGACTCAACCACCTCCCTGGGAAGCCTGTTCCAGTGCCCAATGACACTTTTTTTCCCAAAAAATTTCCTGATATAAATCCTGAATGTCGCCTGGCAGAGCTTGAGGCCATTCCCTCTTGTCCTGTCCCCTGTCACTTGGGAGAAGAGACCAGCTCACTCCTCTCTACAACCTCCTTTCAGGTAGCTGTAGAGAGCAATGAGGTCTCCTCTCAGCNGTTGTTGTGCCCTAAGTGCAGGACCCAGCATTTGGCCTTGTTAAACCTCATCCCATTGGACTCAGCCCAGTGGTCCAGCCTGTTCAGAACCCTCTGCAGAGCATCCCTACCCTCCAGCAGATCAACACTTCCACCCAGCTTAGTGTCATCTGCAAACTTGCTAAGGGTGCACTCAATGCCTTCATCCAGGTCATCGATAAAGATATTGAACAGGGCTGGACACAGCACTGAGCCCTGGGGAACATTGCTAGTAACTGGACTCCAGCTGGAGTTAACTTCATTTAACGTTTGGCAGAGCCTGTTTTGTGTTTATTGGTTAGGTGAAAGAAGTCTTATGTTTCTGAGTGCATATGCACTGTGTTGCTGTGTGGCCCAATTGTTGTAAAAAATTCTGAATGAAGGAATAAAAGCTAAGTATGGAAATGAGGCTGAATGTGGGAAGAAATGGTCCTCGTGCTTCCAGCCTACCCTCTTCCTTTACCCCCACTCCTTGCTATGGGCTGAATACAAAGCCTTCAACACAAAGGAATGTATCAAGGGCATATCAGCATCTGAAGTGGGGAATCAGGTATCTGGGAACAAGCAAAGTCAACTCCTATGACTGGCAGGGCGCTGCCAAGTATAAGGGCCTTATTATTTTCCAAGAAGTTGGATTGCAGCTGCTGCTCTAACAACTGACCTACAGATGAACTCATTGTAATACCATTATAATGCTAAAGCACCTCTTCACACCTAAGACCACCTGCCTCCTCCCCACTTATGAGGCAAATCACTCCCATGGCCTCACCTACTGGGCTTGGACGGTTAGGTTTTGGCATGCAAAACAAGAATTCTTCCTCCACCAATCAGAAATTAATATAGTGACCACATTTACTCAAGTTCCTCCACCCCTAGGTGTGGACTACTATAAATAGAAGAACAAAGGAATAGTTTTGGTGGGCACAGAGGCATGAAGAAAAGAAAAATGCCACCAAAATTCTAGGGATCAACCAATCGGCTGAACTCCATCTTCCCCCATGGCTGGGGACTTAATCGGGGAAAGCAAGATAGTGGAGGGGAAAATATGACTTTTGGGACNCAGGTATCTGGGAACAAGCAAAGTCAACTCCTATGACTGGCAGGGCCCTGCCAAGTATAAGGGCCTTATTATTTTCCAAGAAGTTGGATTGCAGCTGCTGCTCTAACAACTGACCTACAGATGAACTCATTGTAATACCATTATAATGCTAAAGCACCTCTTCACACCTAAGACCACCTGCCTCCTCCCCACTTATGAGGCAAATCACTCCCATGGCCTCACCTACTGGGCTTGGACGGTTAGGTTTTGGCATGCAAAACAAGAATTCTTCCTCCACCAATCAGAAATTAATATAGTGACCACATTTACTCAAGTTCCTCCACCCCTAGGTGTGGACTACTATAAATAGAAGAACAAAGGAATAGTTTTGGTGGGCACAGAGGCATGAAGAAAAGAAAAATGCCACCAAAATTCTAGGGATCAACCAATCGGCTGAACTCCATCTTCCCCCATGGCTGGGGACTTAATCGGGGAAAGCAAGATAGTGGAGGGGAAAATATGACTTTTGGGACCATCCAAGAGACTAGATCCCACCCCTCTTTACCCCTCTACTCCTCAATTCAATTGGGGTAAACACTTGTGTTATCCATGCTAAATATACATCTTAATATCAAGCTTATTAACATCAAGCTAATTATTGGTATCTCTCTCTGTACTTTAATACTATCTACGTGTTGTCTTTACTTGTGTCTAATTGTTGTTGCTACATGTATATCATTGCTTGTGGTGTTCTTATGTGCTTTTGTGTGTAGCATCATAAATAGGGCTATTCAATGTATTTTTGCAAACAGTGCCTTCTCCGCAGCTACTATCGAACCTTATTAAGCCATGAGTTCTTATTGTTAATAAAATCGACATGTTTGTACAAATCTCTGCAGTCTAACTGTTTACAGGGATTAAAAAGCGGAATTCAAAATAGAACAACATGGGTGATTATTAATTACCCTTGTGTAATTACTACGTTACTTATTGTGTATGCAGCAAGCTAGATAATATTATATTAATTATCTTTGTGTTATTGCTGCATTAATTATTCTGACAGGCTGGACATCTTACCCTTATGTCATGGTCAGATTGGAAGACTGACTAGCAGACTGGGGGATGTTTGTATATTCTTCTTCACCCTTGCCATACTCTTAGGAAAAAGAGTCAAACAGATTGATAAACTCTCCTCTGAAGTCTCTCATATACATTTTCAAATTTACCCACTGGTGATGTTCATCAAGTTGTCTCCCTCAGTATGTGACACCAAATTCATAGAAAGACATTGTACATTTAGCAATAAATTGTTTCAAGGAGAGGAACACCGTTAGAGGAAACATGTCACATTTTCTTCCTGGAAAAGAAGGCAATGTGATATTTTTATTTTAAAAGTGTATTTTATGATGCAGGTGATGGATATGCTGAGACTATCTATAAAGTAAACCGCTAATAATATTCAGTGAAAGCAAATAATATATTCTCACAAATGAAAATACAGATGTCCTCTAAAGGATTATAAAACATAGGACTTTTGTACTGACTGCTGATTCTAATTGCAGAATTTTAGGGCTGTTGCAGCATGTAACATCAGCAAATTTACCATTATCACAATTTCTCCAGCATTTATTGATCTGTCTTTGTCATGGCAATTTTTTCTATTTTAACAAAATGTGCAGTAATATTAATTTTTTTCATAATGCTATTAGTTAGGTGCTCTATTACATTTTGAAACTTTATCTTCAAAGACAGAAAATATCTTTCACTTCCGTGTTTTTGTTGTATGTGTACTTTGCTTGGCTGAGAAATAATGTGAATGCATATATAGTACTTCAGGCTCCTTAAAAGAATAGGAGGAGTAGAAGAAAGAATAAGATCTAATTTTGATAGTCATTACTTAGATGTGTTTATTAGAGTTAGGTGTGAATACAGAAGACATCAAAGCTTGTAATGGTAAATGCAATTACTGTAAAGTCCAAAAGTTTGCATCTTCTTCCTGATATTCTGTGCTGCTTGTAACTTATTTCAAAGGGTGAATGCATTACAACAAAACATGAGAGAAGACACTGGAAATGAAAAATGCCAAGATCTGGTATATCTACTTGAAAAATGAAGAATCAGAAAACTAGTTGGAAATCTGCACATTTAGAGTGTTCGGGCTAGAGAAAACTACCCTCATAAATCTTCAACTCGCATCTGATGATGACTAAGCATGGCAGAGGCAGCTGTGTAAGAGCAGTAGGATTTGAAGGATTTTGAATGCTGAAGCAAATGCAGATTTACCTGTCTCATAAGAAATTCTAAGGTGTCTTTGTTTTATGCCTTAAGGTAGGCAGTCCTATGGAGAAGTTTGCTCTTATTATTTGTGAAGCACATTGTTGAGTAACAAACCCACTGCTTCATGGCTGTCCTTATAACTGCAGTATAGTGGGTGGAATAATGGGTTTTCATCAATGATAACTAAAGCACAAATAATTGCCTAGGAGCAGTATTCCTGAGAAGTAGATGAGCAACAGTCATGTATCCTCACATCCTCATTTCATCACAAGATAAAGAGAGCATCAATAAGAAGTTCATAGGAGTTGTTATGATGATCAACTCCAATACATTTAGGCTAATAAGGAAGTTCCTTGGCTACATTTTCTTCCATTTTGTGCTAGTATAAGCACTAATTAAATCTTGTCTTTGGATTAGAAATTTGAGGTTAAAAGTATAAGGGAACCATATACATCTTTTCTTCTCTCTCGATTCAAAGCTCTATTCTTTCAGTTAATGCCTACAAAAGCCTGCTATTTGCTGTGTCATCAGTCTGAACATGACATTTTGGTTTATCTGTTTCATACCACAGATAGGAATGACCAAAAATTTTCAGAATGAATAATTCACAATGGACCTTCTATTGCTAAGAAGCAGTACAAGAATAGTGTAGCACTTATTTTCATTAAATTATATATTAACAGCAGTTATTGTTTATTATGATTAAAAGAAAAGGACAGTTCAGAAGAGTATTCATTCAGAAGAATGAAGTAGTCCATTTAAATGGGAACTTCTCTGGGCCTTGTAAATACTGTTAATTTGTATCTCAGATGGCAGGAAAGTTTGAAAATAAATTTTAGAATGTGCATTCCATGAAAAACATTATTGCCGTAATACCTTAGAACAGACTTTTCAGCTCAGTCAGTGAATCTTTCTGATACAAGCCCTCAGAGAATCAGACATGCTTAATAAACTCTTCCATATATTCAGCCACTTTTTCTTTTTACCTGGAGCATTAAAAGCTTCTACTGAATTGCAGCTGTAGAAATCTTAATCAGGACAATGTTACTGATAATATAGTCTCATATTCATGTTCTCTTCTGGAAATGAAAATATGTTTTCTTTTTTATTTGATAATGAGGACTATTTCACTGATCCCATTTAAAATATGACTCCAACAGTTACACAATCAGCAAATGTCAATGCATTTGTAGAAAGAGAGACCTGAGAAAGCAAAGCGAGAGGTGGTGAAAATTTCTTAAATTTTGCAATCCAGAAAACATTTAAATAGATTTACTATAATAGAACTTCTTAAGAACTATTCTGAAAGTTATGGCTAAAATAATAGCTCAGATTCTGTAAGAAAACCAAAATTCAGTAAAACCACAACAGGCACTTGACAAATTCAGAGGTTAGATATGCAAAGATTCTCTATACCAGCTCATTACCCCATCCTAATCTCCTCTCTCTCTCAGGCAGTTCTAATTCTCCCTTCTCCTTTCAATATTCCTACAAGAAATAAATTCAGCTCCAAACTGAGGTATTTGAATCTAAGTGTCTGCAAGTACTGTTTACACAAAAGACTAAGTCCTCACAAAGTCAAGGAAATCCACTCACCATATTCACATGAGTCAGAATAACATTTAAGTTCATCCTAGATTGGACATCTCTATTTAGATGGATGAAAATACCTTTACACAGTTTGCTATATTGACTAGAAACTTGATTCAATAGTCAGAAAACACATTTTATCTCTCTAGACTTTTGAAGAAGTGGAAAAACATGGCTTGATTTTAGCCCCTCTTATAGAATGGTTGTTCTCTGAAGGACTTTTGTTTTAAAATTCATTTATAAATATCAGTGAATAAATAACCTTTTTTTTTTTACTTCAGCTTTAGCTCTTCAATTTTTACCAAGGTGTTGTGATTTAATAGTATTTATGCATCACTACCATCCACAACAAAGTAAGTAATATCATTAAAGATAAATACTTTCCAACAGATTTAAAGCCATATATTTTAACTCATTTTAACTCATTTTCTTGTTTCTTCTCTTTTCAACAACTGCAACTGCCCATTTCACATGTGTTTAGTTTCTCTCCCTAGATGTGTCATTTGTTATTATTATTTTTTTAACATTTACGTCTCCAAATTATTCCTGCATTTTAGTAATGTTAAAGCAGCTTTTTGAACATATAACAATCCAGAGTTTTTTCTTCTTTTTTTTTTTTTTTTTTCTCTGTATGGTGAAAGATTACTACCTTGCTGGTGTTGACAAGACTAGTAGCATTGGAGGTTTCCTTTGACTACCTTCAGAAACTGAACACTCTAAGAAACATTTCACAGAAAACAGAATGCAAAGCCCAGACTGGTCATTACTCCTGCATTCTCAACTCCACCAGTATGGTGTAAATAGAGTGGATTGCTACTGTAAATAATACAAATGCAGTCTTCATGCCAGTCAGTTCTTTTCAGAATTTTTTATTGACATATATGTTTCCAGAAGCAGAGATCTGATGAATAGTTTGCTTCTGCTAGCTAATGCACAGCTATGTTTTTTACATGAACTTTTGAGCTGGTTTAGAAATTGTCAATGCCAATGACATATTTTATACCTGAGCTGTTCAAGAAAAGGTACCAGTTTTGAAGAAAATCTGATAGACGTGTTATTTGACCTACACTGCAGAAAAACAAAGTGCAAATCTTTGTCCAGTTAATATTTTATTACTTCCATACAGTGAAATATTCCCAACAAAAAGCATTTGGTGAAGTCCATGTAGTAGACTATCATCTCAGCAATTAAGATAGTCCAGTTTGGCACTCTAACATACAAGCTGTTGGAACCAATGTTCTCATTTATTTTCTGTGGAAGCTATCATATGTTATAGATGATCAGGGGAAAAAAAACCAAAACAGAACCACCTCATTTGAAGAGCTTCCTGTGCAACTCTAAGAACTGATGTTCCACTAATGTTATCTGTGCACAGGTAGAAAGGAACTTTGCAATTTCTAGTTGTGTCTACGTACCATGCGGAGAAAGAAAAAAAAGCAAGCATCTAAAGCAAGCATCTAGTTTATGGGGAAATGAAGACAGGATGTGCCTTTGAAGGTCCACAGAGGGTCATCTTAAATGCTCTTACATCTAAATTAGTCATTAATGGACTTTGAGGTGATTGAGGACAAAATGTGACTAGGAATAAACTAATATAATTTTACTTTTGTTGGATAAAACTTAGCTTAGCTATGTGGCTGCTGCATGTAAAGGAAATACTGCAAGGAAGAAGGCAATACAGAAACAGAAAAAACATAAAGTTCTTCCCTACTCAAGGTATCCTCAATGATAAGGACAATATTCTAATAAAGCAAATATAATATCTCTGATAAACAGAATACCATATGGACAAAGAAGCATAGAATTATAAGGAACAGAAGAAAGATCTTGAATTGTTGAAAGTGATTAAATCAGCGGTGAAATTTAACAAAGTTGTAATGAGGGTTTTGGAAAGAGTTGATAACCTTTTAGCTTCTTGGTGAAGGAAAAAGATGTTTAGATGTACAGAAGAGGTGTGGTGCTAAGATCTTTAAACTTAAACAACTGATTTCTTAAACAAAACAAGTTACTAGTGGGTTACTAGTGATGGTATGAGGCCTGATACTCTGCAGTAGCCTTCCTTCTTCTGCACTGTGACTGCAAATGGCTTTACTCTAGGTGATTATGCAGCCAAGAGAGAAAGTAGTCATAATTGAAGGTGGAACATAGCTATGGAACAAATGACAACTTTGTGGACTATAGGGTATCAGGGCAACCACTTGTCAATTACAGAAAAATCACTTACGTCCAGACATGTTTCCCCCTCTTTCTGATCACTATTCTCTGGAAAACAGTAACAAAATCTTCTCATTATCAGATATGTGTAGTTTTCAAATAAAATGTGAAAAGAAAAAGTTGTGTGCACACAGTTTGATCACGTGTATGAACCATAAGGTAAATAAAACACATTCATCTGGGGTGTTTCACCAGTCACATGAACAGTCGCACAAAATTGAGGAACTAGTAATAATTTGAGTATGATCAGGAGCAACATGAAAATGTACTGAACAGATCAGTGTTACACTGAAAATCTTGTAAATTCTGTAGTGTGCATAAATGGACCATGTCATATATATTTTTTTTATATTTTTTTTTTATGGAAAGGGTCATTAGGCACTGGAATATGCTGCCCAGGGAGGTGGTTGATTTGCCTTCCCTGGAGGTGTTTAAGTTACGAGTAGACGAGGTCCTGAGGGACATGGTTTAGTGTTTTGTGGGAGTGGTTGGACTCGATGATCCGATGGGTCTCTTCCAACCCGGTGATTCTGTGATTCTGTGATATGTAGAATTTAACATTTATCATTGAAGTATTAGCAATTTTAACAGTCTCATCAAAATCCAACAAACAGGTATGAGTAATCCAGTCACATAGAGTAAAGGTTTTTCTCCACTTCCCAGGGCTTGTCAGGCCTTGGCTTCCTGACCTGAGCAATTTAGTAATGCACAGGTGTTTTCACCTTCTAACATTTTGCCCCTTGAATGAAAAACAGTAACAAGAGCAATGAAAACTTCCTAATCCTGCCTAACTCTGATCCATTGTAAGTCCCTTGAAAGAATAACAGAAGGAAAAATCCTTCCAAAGAATTTCGTGGAGTGACTCCTCATGGCTCTACAGGTAGCCTACCTGGTGGTGTAGAAATAAATCAAAGTATTTCAAAGAGCTTTGTGATTAGAATTAGTGTCTGGTTTGGCTAATTAAAGCTAACTGCTGTAAGTCCTGAAAAAGTTGAAAAAGGAAGCCATTAAGGGAAACTAAAACACTTAGGAGAAAAGATGAATAAAGATCCATCCAGATGGCCATATAAATATTTTGGAACTATGAAAACAAAAGGCTAGCGTCAGGATGGAATCAAAAGTGATACGTCTTGGACAAAATATATAAATGTGCTAAATTAACACCATTATGTTACTCCATAAAATGCTCCATCATATGGCACATAACTTTTTAATGGCTTTGTTGGAAATATTTTTTTACACAGTCTTCTAATATCTGTAGCCATTACTGGAAAAGTGCAAGTATCGTCTGAGCTTCCTTAAATCAAATCTGTACATTTTTTTCCTGTGTTTTCCTAAGAACTGACAACTTTCTGCTATCTCCACTAGAAGAAGAATTATACTCCCAAAAAAAAGATTTTGGAAATTTTTTTCTGCCTCTCTCTGCCTTTATTTACCGTTACATCTTTTCTGATGCTCTTCTCAGCTGGAAGACCTGAGCAAACAATGGCAAAGAGAAGAACTACATGTTCCTCTTGCATTACAGCAGTGGTTTGGGTCAGTAGGATGTAAACTATTTTCTACAGATGTATGTTGGATTTTTATTATATTTTTACATGTTGCCTTTTGTCTAGGTCAGCCTCTCGAAATATTAAACAAGGCAAACATGGGAGGAATGGAAGAAGACAGAATAAATATTTTGATTTTAAGACAGTTGCAGAGAAAACAGATACAGACAGACAATTCTTATAGTAATTTACAAGTGATGATAAAAGTAATAACAGAAACTCTGCATGCACCTATTAATACTGACTGAAAAATATACTTGAGCTCTACCAGAAGAAAATTGTGTAATTGACCACTTTTGATAGCAACTAGCAAAAACTTTGGAGACAATACAGTTAGCTATTTAGATCCAAATACATACATCTTACTCTCAACCCATCTTAATCTCTTACAGCACTACTGTTTAGACACACTTGTGGTTTTTTATATCTATCAAGGATGGGCAGGGAGTAGTTTTAATACCATCATTTATTATTGAATATAAACTGCTGTATATATTCAGTCTGAAATGTAAACTTATCCTAAGTCTCACTCACTACATGGTCTAGTGAACTTTTAAATTTACACTCCTATTTCTACAATTTAATTGGGCATAGCAGCTGTTACATGGCATATTTCTGATATTTAGGTCTTGACTCTCAGCAGGCAACATTTCAAGTGGCATATCTCCATTTGGAAAACAAAGTTAGAGGTCATCTAAATTATGGAAGTATAATTTAGGAAAAAAAAAGCTACTATCACCTCATTCATCTCGTCATGTGTTATATGTTGTATAAAAGGAAACAATTACATGAATGTCACCTTCCTGAATATATATCAATATATCTTGGCCTGTATCAGAAATGGCGTAATCAGCAGGTCCAGTAAGGTTATTCTCCCTCTGTACTCAGCACTGGTGAGACCTCTCTTTGAATCCTGNAGGGAGGTGATTGACTTGCCTTCCCTGGAGGTGTTTAAGGCACGTGTGGATGAGGCACTGAGGGGCATGGTTTAGAGATTGGAGGGAATGATTGGAGTCCATGATCCAGTGGGTCTCTTCCAACCTGGTGATTCCATAATTCTATGATTCTATATTTGAAATACACATGGAAGTCAGGCAGTCTGAGTTGCAATTAAACATGTTCTCTCTTTGTCTCTTCTTCTGTTTCTTTGCCTCTCTCCAAATATGTGCGTTCACATACATACATTTCTACACAGATGATTAAACAAGAAAAGAATAGGAAAGCATGTACTTACCTCTCTGGTTAATGATTATTTCTCTGAGCAAGGGGTATACGAAAAACATGTCTAACTGACCTAAATTAGTACCTTTTTCTCTCTCTGCATTGTGTATTTCTCTTAATATTATAATCCTCCTTGAGGTTTCCTTTATTTTTTTTCCTCCAGTCATAGAGGTCTGATTTCAAGAAAAATAGTGGAAAAGCAATAAAGTAGGAGAGATAAATGTTCTCTTCAGTCTCTTCTTTTTTAAACTATGAATTTAGTAAAAGAGAGAACTTATTTGCATGCATATGTGTGTGTGTATATATGTGTGTGTGTTAGGGTTCCAAAGTCTTCTTGGATTCTTTTCAATGCTAATATTTTAACACTGTTGCCAGGACGAAAAAAAAAATCAAAAGAACTGTGATAACGAGCTGCTCTTATGAAAACATTGCTCTTCTAATTCCAGTCTTGAGTTTAGTGTCCCTTTGGGTGCCATTCTCCAAGCACCATTCATTTCTTTTCTGTTCTTGTGATTTCTGTTGATTGTGCGCGTATGGCCTGTACCATTAGCCCACAGCAGGTCAAGGAAATAAGCAGCACTAATAAATATTTTTCTTTACATGTATACCACTAAACCTTGAGTTAGGCAAACAAACAAAAAAAAATCCATTTAAGGTTAAACTTACTGAAATAATCCTTCTACCTCTACTTGTCACTGATATTTGTATAATATATGGTGAAAAATCTTAGGAAAAGAAAATTAAATAGTTTGAATGATATGCCACTACTACTGATAGTGTTGTTAATTTCTTTCATCCAAGAGTAAATTATCAAAACTCAAGTCAAGGCTTTGGAGGGGAGAAAGGGAAGAGGAATCCCATTCTAGTCCATACTGTTAGCCAAGTTGTATCGATTAACCCCCAAAGAGTTAGTTCCAATGCACTTTTTACACACACACAAGGACAGTGATACACAGTAACACAGATACAAAGTAACTGCTAACCAAGGAGTATTGGGAGTTCAGTTTCTAGAATACATAGGAAGATAATCCTACAAAGATGTTAACACGTGAAAACAAGGATAAGGCGTATGAAGGGACAGGCTTGTGAGGGCAAACTGGGACCAGGGAAGATGAGCTGAAGGGAAAGGGCAGTAACTGGAGTAGCAAGGGACACAGTCACCCTAATAGATTTTTTTTAATCTGGAAATTACTTTTTCAAATAATTCCTTCCTTTATAAGTATGTTTTGTGATGGTGTCCAGTTTGGTAGGACAGCTATCTCTAAGGATGTTAATTCTTTTGCTTCCAATCACTTTATGATGAAGTTGTGTATTAGTTCTCAGCATACTTTCATTCAAATGTAAATAAATATATTCACAAAAATTATATATAAAGACAGACAGACTCCCTCTTCTTCCAATTCCTCTTTTCTTCTTTACTAGAATGAAATCTAAGTATTTATGTTAGTCTAGATATAAATTGTAGGTGTCTGATTTCTCCCTGATCCATTCACTATGTACTGCTTATGTTCCTAGGTAGAGGTAAGTTTTCAAGAAAACATTGGTCATGATTGACTGCTTTTGTTTACTTGGTTTTCTTACGTGTAAAAAATGTTTCTAAACTAACTTCAGATTATTATTGATAATATATCACTGATTAAAATAAGAAGAAATCACAATACTTGTTTTTTTATTTGACTCTATAAGTTTTTTTATATAGAGTATATCTGAGCTAGTCACTCTAAAATCCTTGTATAATTGAGAGGAACAAGTATTTTTATTACACATCATTAAACAAATATTTTAGATGTTTATAGTAGGATGAACTGAGCATAGACATAAGCATTTGCTAGGTTACTTTCACCGGTATGCCCTATTCACTAAGATATGCAAAGAGAAAAGACAGAATAAAGCATTACATAGATATCCATCGTATACCTATGAGGAAACACAGGAAACCTGTAAATCTTTGTCCAAAAATCATGGTTTGAATGGTTAATACTTTGGAATTAAAATAAGTGAGATTTATTAGACCCATTACCACAGAATTTTGAGATTTTATATTTTTGTCAGTTACTGAATGTCTTGAATTTCCCTATGAAACTTCTACTTAATAACAACTGTCAGAGGCAGAATTGTGGTTTGGGGTTTTTTCATCTTCCACTTCCACTGTCCCCTGTGTTTCTGTGTTTCAGTCTCCAAAATCCACTGTTGTAACTTCAGGGTCAGATCTCACTCAAACTTATGACCCTATTCACTATAGGTAAACAAAGACGAATCAATGTATTCCTGTTGCTTTCTGTTCATTAGTTGTTCACTGTTCACTGTTCAGCTGTCTGACAAAAAAAAAGAATCACAACTCAAGTATGATAATAAGGAGACTTGTGTGTAACAGAGAAATTATGACCCACTTTACAAATGAGATAAAATTTCTTAATGTTTCATATTAAGAAAAGAGTTGTATTTTTTCTTTTCTCAATTTAAACTACAGATGTAAGGTACAGTCTCGCAATTATGGTCCTGATCTATCATCATCAGTTAACAAAGCCAAACATTCTTTACATTTCCAAAGACTAATTAATTTTTGAATGCCAGAATTCCAAAAGGAACCATCCCTACTTTTGGAAGAAAATAAACATACTATTAGAGCATTCATTTGACAAGAGAGTCTAAAGTTTAGGTTTCTAGTTTAATTCCAGTTTGAAGTAAAAACTAGGACAAAGAAAATTCGCTGATTGGGGTCTTTGTTGAATGTGGGGTTCCACCTCATTGATGAGTACATAACCTCTTACAAAACTATTGTTTCCTTAACAGATGTTACACCTATATTTCAAATCTAGATGTTATAGATTATTCAATGATATTATCTTGGATTTTCTTCTTTGATTTCACAATAAACTAATAAATCTAGGAGAACAGATTTAATTTGCCTCTTTCATGTTCCATTTAATTCACAGTGGTTGTATTACGTATTTTTCTGTGACAGTTGAAAAATTAGTTGCATAATCTGTCATAATTTGAACAATATAGACAAACACTGAAAAATGCCTTAGTATTTAACTTTGCTGTGAGTCCTTATCAATCACCACCTATTTTTCTCGAGACCAGAACTTCATCATTTAGTGTATATGATATACTTTTTGCAACACAAGATTTTGAAGAATGAATTAGAAAGATTCTGGATATTATGAGAGTGAGAGGAAAGCTTTCTCTTTTTTACTGAAACTCTCTCTCTTGCTTTCTCTTTTTCTACAGAGATCATTTGATCTTTTATCAAGAATAGGAACTTGGAACTTCCCCAGAGGGTTGTTATTTTCTTACTGGAGACTATTGCACAGAAACATGAAAATGTCCCCAAAGGGAATCCTTTTGGTATGAGAAACACTATCCTAGCACAAATTAATTCCTCTCCTAATATCTGTTGATTGCACACTGATTTCCCAGTGCTCTGTTTTGTTTCAATATCTCACTAGGGAAAAGAAGAAATATTGCAGCTGGGGCTAGGTAGAACAGAAGAAACTCTTCAAGGTTTCCAGTCCTTCTGCTTACTGCAGTGGAAAAACTAGTAGCAATGCTATGTTTAAAGAAATCATAGGTAAGAGAAGCTAATTATAATATAGTGTCTTCATCTGTGCAAGGTCCAATATGACAAGGTCAAGTAAAACGAGGCAATGCCATGAAGGTAGCAGCAGGGGTATCTCACCTAGTTCAGCAGTATGTGCACCAAAGGATTTTGTTTCTTGGAAATCACCTAATTCAGAGCTGCACAGCTACCAGTATATAGCCTAATTTCCATGTGCATCCCCTCTGAAAGCATTTCAGTTGATACTTACATCTTCCCTGTGCTTCAGCTAATATATAAATTATTACATCAGACTTTTTTCTCTTTCAAGATGATTCATCACATTAAATACCAGACTTTGATGTGGACTCCTCCCAAGGGACTGTTAAAAAAAATCTTATTAAACAATGTTTATCTCACCTCTCCATCATTCTGGCAGCTTGATTTACACTGAAATTTAAAAAAAAATAGTTAGACGTGACCTTTTAAAAAGAACCCAAACAAACAACAAATTCTACTAATGAAGACATACCTTTCCAAATTTGCAATCTCAACATTTCTCAGACTTAGACTTGCTGCAAGTTTAACTGATCTATAACTTCTTGGAGTACTGTACGGGGTGGATGGTGGTGATGGTGTTAAAATTGTAATATTATTTTATGTTCTGTACTAAAAGAAATTTTTCTTTTGCTGGTTTCATAAGAAATAGTGATACAGATTCAGCAGTTTCTTTTCCTAATTGCTAACATTCTTCAGCTGTGAAGATATATGTGTGTTAGGAAGAAAGTGTCTGCTGTGTTTGTTTTCTCTTTTTTTACTTCTATTATCCTTAAAGAACCTTGTAGCTTATCACTTATCTAACTCAAAGTATGTACATAAAAATGTAAAACATTTATTTACACAGATACATAAAAGAATGCATAGAATGCCACTGCCATACATGCAAGGCTTTTGTGACTTGGATTTTTTTCATAACATTGGCTCTGTCTTTCATTTCACTAAGAAACAGGTGAGATGGTTTTCCATAAAGGCAAACTTTCATATGTCTCCCTCTTTTTTAAGTAGTCATTACTACAGTAAAAAAAAAAAAAGAGGTGTGAATAATTATTGTGCAACATAGTATGCACAGAATGGTAAGCACGGACTGTGTTCTTTCTATGAACAATATTGATAGTACCTAGCTATTTAATGCTGCTTTTCCTCCATGCATATTGAAGAACTTTATAATGACAGGTAAATACTACTGCTTTTCTGTATAAAGAATACGTATGAACTACAGAATGTTAGCTTGTATTTTCTAAGATGAACTATCAGAACAGTGACAGCGAAAATATTACAAGATACAACAACCTGGATTTCCTTTGTTTCTGTGTCAATGTGAAATCCTATTTCTCTTACAGAACATTGACAACTTCATTTTTCCCTTACAACCACATAGATCTCAGGAGATGACCAGCAGGCCAAGTCATTATTCAGAAATGTATGAAAAGACATTAAAGATCTATGATTGTATGACTGAATTGAGCTACAAAATGCTGTACCCCAAGCTAGAATGTCAAATGTGAAGTTTCTTGAACTCTGTCCCTTTCTGAATCTTTCAGCACAGAGGGAGATTAGTAAATTCAACAAAGATGAAATTCTAGAAAGATATTTGGGGGACTGTTTATTATTTGCCTCTTTTATTAAAAAAAACCAAACAATCAAACAAACACAAACATGTGCAAGGAAGTTGTTACTGTATTTCTGAACTAGAAGGTTAGACAGATTGAGAAGTATGACATTTTCAACCAATTTAATTTACTTAATGACTCATTGCTTTAATATACTATCATTTAGAGCTCAGTCTATAGACTGAATAACTTGCATTTCTAGCTTTTGGATTGATGACATTTTTGTCATTGAATGATCTTGTCTTGTATATAGTGACTGTTGATATACTAGAAAGAAGTTTATAACAACCTGCTCCTGTGCTCGCTTTAAAACAAATGAAAGAAAATTAGGTTTTACTAATGCTTGGAATATACACCCATATCTAGTGATAGCACAGCTGTTAACCATGCAGTTTCCTCAGGAACTGAAAATCCCATGATCAGTGTTCTAATCAGCTTACAGACATATTTCTTTATATATCTTCCTGTTTGTTTCTTCTGTCTTTTTTAAAAATTACAATAAAAAAACAAATATCACATTGATTTATAGATAGTGTAGCTTATTACTATAGTCTTTGGACTAGTCTTTTTGTAAGCCATTTTCCTTTACATATTATAGATTTAGTCAGATTTCTTATGTAGCAAACTGTTCCTTAAGTCATTCTGGAGGTATTTTCTCACATTTGTTACAGGAAAGATAATCAGTATACATCTTCCCTTTTATGTCTTCCTTTGAGTATTGATCGCCCTGCACTTTGAACATGCTACCACTTTGCTCCTTGTTGTCTTCATAACAGTTTCTCTGCCTAGAGGTTTTACTGCAGTGTTTCAAGTCTTGTGCAATATATCCTTTTTATTTTTCTTTTCCTATCACAGAGAGTAATGTAGCATATATGCAACGACTTGACAAACAAGAAAGTGGGGAATATTTCAGTTTGAATCTATATGCAGCATAACATTAAGTATCTGAATTATTGTCCCAGAGGTGCAAGCTCTAAATTCATTGTACATGATCTCATCAAAGGCACTTGATGAGCATGCATTTCCTTTCTAGCATTTTCCATACATGATAAAGGAAAAAGTGAAAAAATAAGAAAAAAGACCCACTGAATATATGCCTCTCTAATCTACTTGACCTGATTTTATCAAGAGTTCTTATTAAGCTACTGCAACTCAGATGCGTCAGAACTTCTGTTTTAAATCTCAATCCATTTTCAGAAATTAAAAAAAATGCATTTAGATAGATTCAGTCACATTAACTATAACATTTATAGAACTAAGGGAAAGATAATAACTAATGGGCTATTTCCGTGTCCAAAGTGCTTGGAATACAATGAGTTTTTTACAGAAAAGACTGCAGCAAAGATGAAATCATGAACTGCTGAGCTTCCTTCTCACTGCACCTACTGATTTTTTTTTTTTAACAGGGTCAATACAGATGAAAATCATACTGGTAATCACCTGTTTTCTAAATAGTTTCACAGAAGTCAATACACTTACTAATGTAAAATAGGAAGGCTGCATTCATTTTTAATTACCTGCTGAAAAATGTCAATATAACTTTTCCATTGAATATGTCTTAGTGAACTCTCTGAACATGATGGTGCAGAAAAAAACACAGTAAAAAAATCATTGAAGTAAATTGTTCTATAACGCATCTAACAATACCATGCTTTTTTCCAGAGGAATTTCTTGAATTGTACAATAGTAGATTTTACTGTTCACACAATGCTTTGTGAAGTTGTGTATTCTTTGGATGCCAATGCTAAAATATATTCTGCTGCATATAGTAAGGAAAGTTTTTCCCTGTGTGTAAATCCCCAGGAATTAGAGGAGCAAAACAAAGCTCCCATGATCAAAGAAGAGGTGGTTAGAGACTTGCTTGCCCAGCTAGACACCCACAAGTCTATGGGGCCAGATGGGATCCACCCAAGAGTACTGAAGGAACTGACAGATGTGCTTTCCAAATCTCTTTCCATCATATTCCTGCAGTCCTGGAAGACTGGGGAAGTTCCATTTGACTGGAAGCTGGCTGATG
>WAAB01025938.1:33833-53583 GCA_013389865.1 Piaya cayana
AGCTGGAAGCCAGTTACAAGCAGTGTTTCCCAGGGCTCAGTGCTGGGTCCAGCCCTGTTCAATGTCTTCATCAATGACCTGGATGAAGGCATTGAGTGCACCCTTAGCATGTTTGAAGATGACATTAAGCTGGGTGGAAGTGTTGATCTGCTGGAGGGTAGGGAGGTTCTGCAAAGGGATCTCAACAGGCTGGACCACTGGGCAGAGTCCAATGGCATGAGGTTTAACACGGCCAAATGCCGAGTCCTGCACCTGGGGCACAACAATGTCAACATACACATAGATGTTTTCATATAGAAATCTATATGTATGTTGGAGATCATTAGTTTATGCAATAAAAGGCTTGTGTCTTTGAATAAAAAAGGAGCATGAAAGAAGTCACTGACAGAAGAATAAGAAAAATCTATTCAGAAAAGGAAGCATGCCATCCCAAGCACTCATGTTTACCACAGGGAAGCCATCACCCTCATACTTTAGGATGTGAAATCCATTAAGACCAGGAACACCTCTTTGGATCACCTTTCAGGTTGAGGTGGATTACTGCCCAGAGGAGTAGAAAACACATGGAATGTAGGGGAAGAGCATCTTTGGATTGCAAAGACTGAATAAGGTATCTTTACATAAGGAACCAAAGGCAGGGATCAAAGTGATTTGGTGGAAGAAAAAGCATGGGAATAGTGACAAGGAAATAAAAGCAACCCTTTACAGGTAAATAAGTTGATAGTCAGTGTGGTCACAGTCATATCTCCATTTGGCTGAAAGATTTGGCAACCCTTGAAGAGGAAATATCAAGTTTTATTAGAAAACATGGTTTTCCTCAGCAAAAAGGATACAAATAATACATATCAGATAAACAGATCAGACAAACATCTCCAAACAGATTTTCATTATTCTCTGTAAAACATGAATGCTTACATAACTGTCTCAATTGGAGATTGCCACACTTGGATGCCAGCAATTAAATGAGGTACTCATCTCTGAAACTATGATTGTACCTCTGAATTATAAAGTGGATTACTGTTTCCCTTGCACTCCATAGCAGATACATTTCTAAAACGCAAGCTGTCTTACCCTAATACAGATATGTACAACACTTTTGGGTGAGCTATCTTATGGAGATTCCTATTGCTTCCCTTTGAGGATGAGATAGACTAAAAAAATAGCTTTACCAGAGGTACTCATTTTAAACAACTAAAGAAGATGAATCACAGTTCCTGAGACTCATACTTAAGTGTTTTCTATAGAGCATTCTAGCATCAGTCTCCATTGCTGCATTTAAGGTATTAAATGATATGATTATTTATAATTTTATTATTATTTATTACATTCTATCTATAAAGCAGAAAACATAACCTAATAAATCATTGCTTTCAGCAGACTGAGAATTTTAGGTACTATTTGTATCTTAGAATTTTGGGAATCCTATGTCCCTCTAACTTGTACAGTAAGATCATTCACTGTCATATTTTGTTCTCTTGCTAGCATCTCCTGTATTTTTTAATTATATTATTACCTTGGATCATCATGAATTATTTTCTATCTTTTTATTTTTTCCATTTCTACCTGTCACTGAAGGTCAAGTTTAGAAAGGATATTCATTAGAACAGTAACTATAGTAACTGTAAAAAAAAAGAAGCTTCAGGAGAAAATATGCTGGACATGGACAGATTTTCTATATGTGGAGAAGATACTGTTCTTTAACCTGAGGGTAACCTATTTTCTATTTTTTTTTTAGCTAAGATAAATCTCAACAAAATTATTACATATATTTTTTAATATAGGAAAAGCGATGTAGCTTATCTAAACCTCTTCCTTGGGAAAATCTGAGCTTGAGTAATAAAGATCTGGAATAGAAATTCCAGCCTAGGCCCTGAAAGTCTGACACACTTGTAAGCACCTGAAAATTGGGGTTTATAACAGAAAAAGTTAAGAATTCTTAGCTATACATTTTACTGACAATTGCAGTCATTGTCTTTTTCTCTGTGAAAAGGGGAATGTGGAAAAGTTTGAAAAAAACTTGGAGGGAGCTCTGTTCATTTGGAAAGAAAGAAACAAGGAATAAGAGAGGAAACCTAAATAGCACACTGTTTTACTTGGAAAGGAACGCAAAAGTGTAGATGTCAAATTATTGGTTAGACTGTTGGCTATAAAATTTGCTATTTTTCTGTGTGTCCTTTAATTCTCTGGTAGACTTCTTAGTTCTTATACTTTCGTAGCTTAATTTTTACAAGAAGTTGAAATGCTGTTTTACTTATATATTTGAGATATTCATTCATATGGCTTTTCTAGATATTATTTTTGAAATTGAAAGAATTTGAAAGAAGGAACTGTAATGATTGTTCATCACCAAATGATACTCTGGAATTCTGAAGAGGCTCAGAAAAAGTACTGAATTTTTCCATAAAATAATCTATACATTTTATGTATTTCACAATATGCTAAATGAGGTACTGAGAAATTATTTTGACTTTTGTTGGGTTTGTTTGTTTCTAAATACAGTGTTTAGTATTTTATTTTTAAGATAAAATGGAGATCTCCAGATGTTCACATTTCTTATTGAGCAGCTGTGTTTCCCTTGTCTTTCATCAGTTCATACATTCCTTATCACTTGTTACATTCCTTTTTTTAGAACAGGTCTAAAATTAGGCTGTAAAATAAAACAAAAAAAGATCTTAACGTGACTCCTTCCTTAAATGATAGTACAAAACCCTAACTAAAGAGGATGAAATCACAAGTCCATCTATTCTGTTAATACTTTTTCTGAATAATGGCTGAACAGGAAAAATGGAAATGAAAACTGGAAATATAAATAAAGAGAGGATATCAAATACACTTCCCTTTTGTAAGGCCTCACATCTTCCAGCAGTCAGTACCTTAAATACTGTCAAATCTTGGGTTAGCTTTACTTTATACTTGTGTGAGTTATGCTGCAACTGTTCTCTGATTTTGATTGCAGTTATGAAAGTTTATTAGTGTTGGCTGAAATTTCACTAGCAGTAGCAGAAAAAGTGGACTTCATAGCTTTAGGACATCTCTGTTGTAGAGGTTGACATAAACCAACATGAGTCTTTCAAATTAAATGATTTTCAGATTTATGGCAAATCTACAGCAGATGTATGTCTTGGAGCTTGAAATTTCTGAATATCATGTACCTAGGGATATTCAAGAGCTTCCAAAATTTGTGTTGTTAACCAGTAGCTGAGTTCCTATTGGAGGCTGGTTCATCTTGGTTTCCAAAATTACAAACCACAGATCTGCCAGGTTTTTCCAAATAATCAGATAAAAATATGTGCTCTGCATATACCAAAAAAGTAAGTGATGCTAGGATACATTTCTGGTTCTGGAACTTGATCATTATGCTGTTAAATTCTTAGAGTAGCCCCTGTTATTTATTTTGTCTAGGTCAACAAGCACTATCTCAGAACATCTCTTGACATGTGTCAGGGACCATTCAAGGCAGGTGGTTTGGATGCAGCCAGCCTGCTTTGAAGACAAAGAGAACCAATTTCATGAGGGCTGACCTCAGTTTCTGAAAGTAGCCCCACATGCCATTTTTTTTTTACATAGACAGAGCTGCAAGATGTTCCACATACAAATCCCTATGACTAAGAATTCGGAAGTTACTGAACAAAGCAATGATCCAGAACTAAGAGCTCAAGCCCCTCAGGACCTGTCACTACACTTCTGATGTGCTTCTTACTCAAGGGAGAAGAAAATCTGAAGGAGCACGTTGCAATTTTGTTCTAACTCTAGCTCCCTTCTTGACTCAGTTTGATTCAGATGACTGGGACTTTGCAGAAACTGTTCTCTGCCTATAAGATGATTGGGGTGCTGCATGATTTCCCTTGAAGTGTTGAGATGAAAGTGCGGAAAGGTCTTATTTATTCCAGACCTCTGTGTGTACAAAAGCCAGCTGTTGATAAGAGTTATTATAACTATGTATTTAATTTTTTATATTCAGCTCTGCCTACACTTTCTGTATAGAATATCTTCTATAAAATAGGATTCTTTTTTCCTTTATTTATTTATTTTTTATTTATTACTCTACTGCAGACAAGGGAGTTGAAAATACAGGGTGACAACAGTGGTAAGATACATGTGCCCAGTTCAATCAAGAGTAAAAGCTGTAAATAAGGACTAAGTTGCAGGGAGTTTTTGTGTTGGTGTTAATGGAAATACAGGGTGCTGTTTTCTGCAAAGTATTTATGGATTGAACTGTAATTCCTAATAGTTTTTCATTTCGTAATGTAGTATTGTTTCTCCCCCACACTATGTTTACTTGATAAATTGAGGATGATTTTCTTAATTTGAGTTTAATGGTGCATTGCAAAAAAAGAGAAACTTGTTCACTGCAAATTTGTTAGCCAAACTGTGATTGTGAGCATTCAGCTATGAACCTCTGAGTTCCACAGTCGCGGTTCAATGTAAATATATGCTGCTGCTAAAAAGTGATCTTTTAGGAGAGTAGGAGGCAAAGGATAATTTTCAGTCAAATTCTTTGCCTGGTATAGCTCCCAGCAAAGCCCTGAGAATACCAATGCCAGTGCAAGAGAAACAGTGGGAATTCACATTTGAGAAGGGATGTAAAACTATTTTTATTAGGAAAAATATGTCCTTCTCTTTTGTAGTTGCAGTGTTATATATAAAGTTTCAGATTGGGTTATAAGTTAGTTCTCCTTTTTTTATGAGCTTATACTTTCCTCATAGCTATTCTGTCTGGCAAGCAAAAAAAGTCGTGGTTAATATCTCACTGTCCCTTCTCATTTTCCTTCCTAATCACCGGCTTCATAGGAAACAACAGACAAATAGCAGCTGCACTACAAGCTACAGTGTGCTCCAAATAGATAATCACAGCAAGGGAAAAATCTTACAACTGTGTATAGTTAAAACAAGGTTATAGTGATCCCTCAGGGTTTATTAAAACATTATTCTAATGACCCAAATTCCAGTATAATAAATGTTACATATATTTCACAAAATGTTACCTATTTTATATACTTACAGGTATATATGTATATATGCAGTGGAGAAAATACATTAGATGACATTATTATGACATTATAATAACTGACATTGAAGTGTTTCCTGAGTATCAAATGCATAACACTACCACCTCAATGTTTTATTAAGGTGTTTTATTGCTTTTAATATATCATCTTATGTACAGAGAGGGCATTGTATTACAATTCAGTGAACCAAACAATTTGTTATTTATAGATTCAATAAGATCACTTTTAACCTGCTTTCCGTCAGGCAGTCTGATTAGACCTGGTTTTGGAAAGCATCCAGCTTGGTGATTGGTGCTGGTATTTTAGCAGTGGGGCTGATTTCTCAGTTTAGTGGATAGAGGAACTTGTGAAGTCAGGGATTGTAAAATTTAGCAACAATAATTCCTAAATATAGTTTCTTCATAATCCCAATAGTAAAGTGGTTACAGGACAAACTAATTCTTTTTATTGCCTAAAACCATTACATTTAATGTTTTACACTGAGAAGACAGCTGGTGATATTTAATTTCTATTCAGCAAACTTAGAAAGCAGTCGTTATGTAGCAGTTAAAAGCGTAACCAAACATTCCACACTGGCTGATTTTATAAGATGACAGTTCATTTATATACTATCATACAGTGCCTTGTTTTAACAAGACCAGCAATTTCTTTCAGTGCAAACTGCAAGAAAATAAGGCTTCATTTGAAACTGAGCAAATCCTTTTACAAGGAGATTATTTCAAGAATATACAAAAACTGCTGAAAACGAGTGCATTCCTTGAATGTAGTCCAGGTCTAATAAAAACAATAATGATTATGGGATTACAAAGGAAATAAAAATGAAGTGAAAGAAAAGCTTCTTGCTTGCAGGGTCTGCTCCATTGATCAGTCATCTTCTTAATCTGGTTGAACTACTACAATTTTAGATAGAATTCAAGTGGTGCATGCATGCAATCTGTCTAGAAGTGACATATGTACATTCTTTTTATGTGTGGTCAAGTTTTTGTAGTCACATTCCTTTCTTGTGCTTCACTGTGGTACTTATATTTTCCTGAAAGAGCACTATATTCAGTAGTAAATCTGGTATTTGTGCTTTTTTAATGATGTTATAAAAAACTCACTTTCTGATTAGTGACAAAGTTTCACAGATGCAACAGTAGAGACAACCTGGAGGGCACTAAATATTAAATATTTGCCATAAATGAGAAGAATTACTATTTACATGTTTTTTGCACAATTATCCATAAAAGGTTTTCTTCTCTTTTTATTTGTTTGTTTGTTTTCAGGTTTTTTTTTGGTCATTGTAGCAAGAATTTCCTTAAGGAGGTTTTTAGACATTGTTTCATTTATATGGAAAAAATCAACAATATTAGAAAAATTCAATTCAGGTGTAAGCCACCTCAGTTTTAGAAATAGTTAACAATAAATCTGAAAATAATCTGGTGAAATAAAAAAGTCAACATTGATGTATAAAGATACAATTTTTTTCAGTTATCTTCAAACAATATGTCACTTCCACTGGTGTAAAAAGTTAAATACATTGGCAAGACAATATTCTGAAGTGTGATGCATTAACTTTGTGACACTTTTGGACAGTTTTTTGTAATGTTGGAAACTAAGTGTTTGATTTGCATTAGGGTAGGGTTTTTCAGCATAAAATGATAGAAGATTGAACAAAGACCTTTAGATAAGTATTCCAATTCCAAAGTGGCTTGGAAAATTTAAAGTTGTGTTTGGAAGGTGCTGAAGATGTTCATGAACAAAGAAGTTCAGCAAATATCTTATTGCTAATACAGGCAATCAAGCCAATTTCCAATATGTTGTCTGTACAAAACCCACCAAATATTAATCAATAAGAGGTTGTGTTTTGTATTTTCAGTGTTTGATGAAAAAAAAAGAATGGCTAGATATAAATTAAAAAATACTTTAGAGATTTTACAACTTATTTGAACAATCACTAGTAAAAAGCTATGTGCAAAGGACAGACAGAAAACTTAAGTGTGTAGTAACAAAACTCATTCAATGGAGCCTGTATGATGCTTTATTCAGAGGCATTCTTTCTTTTCTCGTGTTTGCAACCATTAGTTGGCTGGTCTGATCTGTCTCTTCCTGATAGACTCAGCTAAATTAATTGTAATTTGTGTCCCTCAGCCATAAGTCACATAAAGAAGTAAGAGGACTTTTTCTTGATCCTCACCTGTGACCCAAGTCTAAAGGATTCCTAACAAATTCAAGACCCTCAAAATTATTCCATGCATTGGAACTGGGAGGGGAAAGGTGTAAATAGCAAGGTGTAAATTATTTTTCAGTGATATTAGCAGAAATGAGTAATGAAAGAGCACCATAAAATTCTGTCCCAAAACAAAATTTTTTCTTTCTTTAGTAGAGAGAGTTGTTAAGGGATGTTAAGAGCAAGACCACCTCCTCTAGTCACTCTGAACCAGGACTCCTCCTGCAGCCCCATGCCCAGGGACCCAGGTCTCTGCCCACACTGAGGGACATGGCTGACTTTCCCGTTAGTAGACCCAACTATAGCAGACACAAGCACAGATGGCCATGTCCCCTCCTCCTTCCACACAGGCAGAGGGTCACTAGTGCACCACATGTCCCACAGTCTCTAGGTTTACAAGCATGTGCACGTTCACAGATACCCGAGACATTAACGTAGCCCCTCTGCCAGCTCAACACCACAGACCAGTTGTGCCCACATCCCCATTACCCAGTGGTTTACACCAGTTTTCACTCACACAATGTCCCTCCAGCAGCTGGCATGGAGTTCTTGCTGAACACACATACGCACACACACTCACTCATATACAGTACAGAGTGAGATCACACAGAGACACTGTTAAAAAAAGATGTGATAAGAAGACAGAAGAAAAGACGACACACTTTGGTGATCAGGTTCAGGGATCAGCCAGGCAAGCATACTGACCAGCTTCATTTTATACCCTTCTCTGTCTAGTATTCCTTTCTTCTTTTCATTGTTCCCCCTTCCCCTGCAAAGTGCCACCACTCCCTTCCAATACCCTGAACCATCAGGTTTTTATCGTTATCAATTGCAATGTCCAGGATTGCCTAGGGTTTCTTGATAGCCCAGCAATTAGTGTGACTGACCAGGTTTGTTTCTGTTTACTCACTTTGGTTGTTAGAGAAGAGAAGGTAGTCTCCTTCCCTTTCCTTATCCTCCCATCTGAAAACGCAAACATTTTCACACTACACAAATCCTTACCAATTTGTACAGATGAACAGGTTTGTTCTTATCATGATCTCCCTTAGTAGTAGGTTTGACTCTGGATATTTTGGTCTATGGCTCCTCTGACAAGTTATCATTGAGGAAGCAGGTACTCACTCTCCTTTATACCCTTACAAAGAACAGTGGGAAAACTTGAAGAATTTTCTTTCCCTCTTTTTTTCTTCTGTGTTGTCTTGATACAATACAGCTTTCTATCTGACTTTTTACTAATCTGAAAACAGTGGCTTGATGTTGCATCAAAGTAATTATTCTTTAATATGTTGTTAAGAAATGTAAACAGGGGTTACAGAGAACTTAAGGAGTAGGGGATTTGCTATATTTTTTTTTAATTCTCAGATCATCCTTTTGGTGGAGAAAAATTCACTGAAAATTATTTTCATCGATATGACAGATAAAATGGCAGCTACTGTTACAAGGATACCATTCCCTTCTTTAAATCCACAACTTTTTGAAAGCTCCTGGCCAGTTGGACTGCATTTGCTGAATGTGACTCCATTAACTATATCCTCTTTGCAGTGTGCATGGATTTTCATGTCTAGTACCTATTAAATATCACTTATGAAAGTGAGTAAATAAAGCACTGTTTTTCATCAATGACTTTCTGTGGTATTCATGACTGTATAGGAGACACAAAGCATTTAAATGTTTTTTTCTGAAACTCTAATGACTAGGTGTTAACCACTTAGGTGCATCATATAAATGTTTAAAAAGCAAAGAACAGTTGTTTGTGTCACACTGAAGTTCTTCGCATTGCAGCTATCCTCAGCGCAACAATGCTATACAGTTTTTTCTCTTTGCCCTCAGAGACAGGAGTTATTTTACTTCCCATTTTTTTATTGTCTAGTTGCTTGAATGCTGCACTCTGTTTCTAATGTGTTTATTTCAACTTGTACAGTACAATTTCTATGTGGCTCTGCTTTTGATGACAATATGAATCACTGATAATGATAGGTAAAGGAATAGTCCTTTGAATATGCCCTCCTTTTTCTAAAACTGTGGAGGCGTTAAATCTAGCTACTATTTTCTTAAAGATCTTTGTCATATTAAGGACTAAAAAAAGAGAGCTTATATCATTTTAAAATACAAAAATATGGAGGTTTTAGAATATCACAGATTCACTAGGTTGGAAGAGACCCACTGGATCATCAAATGCAACCATTCATGTCCATCACTAAACCACACCCCTTAGCACCTCACCCACCCATCCTTTAAACACCTCCAGGCAAGGTGATTCAACCACCTCCCTGGGAAGCCTGTTCCAATGCCCAATGACACTTTCTGTGAAAAAATATTTTCTTGATGTCATGCCTGAACCTTCCCTGGAGGAGCTTGATGCCATTCCCTCTTGTCCTGTCCCCTGTCACTTGGGAGAAGAGGCCAGCACCTTGCTCTCTCCGACCTCCTTTCAGGTAGTTGTAGAGAGCAATAATGTCTCCCCTCAGCTTCCTCTTCTCCAGGCTAAACAACTCCAGCTCTCTCAGCAGTTCCTCATAAGGCCTGTTGTCCAGCCCCTTCACCATATTTGTTACTCTTCTCTGGACATACTCCAGAGCCTCAACAACCTTCTTGTGGCAAGGGGCCCAGAACTGCACACAGTATTCGAGGTGCAGTCTCACCTGTGCCGAATACAGAGGGAGTATATCCTCATTGGACTTGCTGGTCACGTCATTTCTGATACAAGCCAGGATGCTATTGACCTTCTTGGCCACCTGGGCACACTGCTGGCTCATGTTCAGTCGGCTGTCAACCAACACACCCTGTTGTAGGGATATTTTGACAGAAATGGTTGACCACTAGGAAGAAGAGGATAAACAAGCAGATAATAGTATTCAGTTATGAAGTCAGTCATTTTGTTAGGTAGGTTTTTAAGGAGAGGTGATATTGTCTGCTTGACCAAGTAATCCAATAGCAGAAAACAGAAATTTCTCATGCATAAATGCCATGCTTCATGTATATTCCCATATCTGTGTCAGGCATTTATAAAACTTGTAGGAGGGCATGCTACCCCAAAGCAACTCTGTTTTTTTCCCAGTTACGTTATCTAGTATAATAGACATATTACCTTTCCCTACAATTATGACTTGATTGTTATGCTCAGACAATCATTGAAATAGCAACATGACTTGTATGTCATTGCTGCAAAAAACCTCGTATTTACACAGAAGCGTATTTAGGTACTTCTACTGGAAGATGTTAATTTCTTTCTAATGTTTCTCAAAAACACACTGTATTGTGAGTCTCTGAATCATATCTCTAGTCATAATTTGTGTATGACCACTTTGGATGGCATCCAAATTGCCACCTAGCTCTTCTTCTTTCCCTTCACAAAACTGCTACTTGTATTCTTACTGTGTTATTACATAAAGTAGTGCCTAGAGAATTTCAGTAAAATGCAGCCCTCGTGATTACAGCTGGCCAGGTGGCCTATAACACAGCAAGATGGAGAACCCCAGGCAAACACTACAAGATTCAGCATTCTGGAGTCTGAATTTGTGTCATCCAGTTACTGCTGTGTATTTAAAGAGGACAATGTGTATTCCAGGCAGCATCTTTCATAGTCATACTTTAAAAATTTCAGTAATTTATTCTCTTTTGCTCTGAACCATTATATTCTTTTTCACTTCTTTCATGTTGCCCTCTATTTCCATTCTCTTTCTAAATAAAAATATAAATAAATATACACACATAAATACACATCTGTAGAGATATGAAAACCTAAAGCCCTATTCCTGGTTCTGTGGAAAGTGATCCTTTGCCCTGATAATTTTCCCCATATTTCTTTTGTCAATTTTTCCCTTATAGTAGACATCTTAGAACAACAGCAGTAGTAGATGGAATGCCAGGCAATCGCTTTTAAATCTAGTATTTCTATGTATGTTCTCTATGTTTTACATAAATTAATATCTATCAAAAATCTGGACAAGGGAATCAAATGCACCATCTGTAAATTTTTAAGACAACATCAAGTTGACTGGGCATGTTGATCTACCTGAGGACTGAAAGTCTCTACAGAGGGATATAGAGAGGCTGGATTGATGGGCCAAGGTCAACTGTACGGTGTTCAACAAGGCTGAGTGCTAGGTCCTGCACTTGGGTCACAACAATCGCATGCAACTCTAAGGCCTTGGGAAAGAGTGTCTGGAAAGCTGTTCAGTGGAAAACGATCTAGGGGTGTTGGTTGATGGGCAGGTAAATATGAGCCAATAGTGTGTCTAGATGGCCAAAATAGCCAATAAAATCCTGGCTTGTATCAGCAATAGAGTGGCTAGCAGAACAAGGAACATGTTTGTCCCTCTATACTTGCACTATCGAGGCCATGCCTCAAATACTGTGTTTAGTTTTGAACACAATTTTGAACTCTCACTACAAGAAAGACTTTGAGGTTCTGGAATATTTCCAAAGACCAATAAAACCGGTGAAGAGTCTGGAGCCCAAGCCCTATGAGTAGTGGCTGGGGGAACTGGAACTATTTAACCTGGAGAAAAGGAGGCTGAGGGAAGACCTTAGCAATTTCTACAATACTTGAAAGGATGTTCTAGGTGGTGGGCATCAATCTCTTCTCCCAGGCAACAAGCGACAGGATGAGAGAAAAAAACCTTGAGTGGTGCTAATGGAGAGTTAGACTTGATATCAGGAAAAATTTCTTCACCAAAAGGGTTGTCGGGCATTGGAATAGAGGCCCAAGTTGAGTCATCATCCCTGGAGATATTTAAAAGATATGTAGATGTGGCAATTTGGCACATGATATAGTGGCAGTCTTAGTACTGTTAGGTTAACAGTTAGACTGGATGACCTTAAAGGTCTTTTCCAACCTAAATGATTTTATGATTCTATGAAATGTAGCTCTTATTTCTTTTCTAAAGAATTTTATTTACTAACATATCTTTTGGATTTCTTTAACATGTAGAAAATTTAGGCTCTGCTTTTTTTCTGTATTTTCTCTCTTCTCTTTCAGCAATTCTTATGAATTATTCCTATAACAACTGATTGTGTCTCATAGTTATCTAAACAGCAACAACAGAAAAAGGATAACAACTTTCGCTTTAGACCTAACTCACTGATAGGAGCTACTTCACAAGCTATTTGATATAGGTTTGTTAAATAAAGGTTCATGGTAATCTGTCAAACAGAAGAGTATCAAACAGAACTGATTTTATCAGTGAAACAGGTTCTTAGCAAATGGGAAAAATCAAGCTTTACAATTCACTTCATATTTATACAGCAATAAATTAAAGGATGATTTTTCTATGAACTATAATGTAGAAAAGAGTTATAGGTACTTTTTTTCATTACCCATTTTATGTGTCAATAGGATCTAATTTTTGCATGTATACCTTGATACATTTAAACACTGAATAAAATTTTATTTACTGTGTTGCTCTTCACTTTTCATTTAAATTCCTCTCTTCTAATTTTAGTATGAACAAGGAATTGCTAAAGTAATTCCAATACAAGAATACTATTTACATTCAGTTTACCATAGATACTTAACATGACACTATCACCAGAAACTGTAAGCATTGCGCCACCTTGTAAGAGGCTGAGATTATTCCTTTTTCACTAACAAGATGCAAACTGTGTTTAAAGTCAATTTGATACAGTCAGTCCTTCAGTTTATAAAGTATAGCCACAGAATAAAATCAGCATGGTAATACTGAAACTGGTAAACACACTGCGGTTATAGGTCTAATGCAGCTGTCTTTGAGTTGATGTTTGTAATCTTTGTTAAACACAACATAGACCAAGCAAAATTGCTCAGATATCTCCATATTGTATTGCAGAGAAGAGTTTATTATGTTGTCACAAGGATGAACCCAGTTTAGCTCTTAGCATTAACACTGTGCTGCTCTCAGGATAATAGCAGGGGACCACAATGCAAGAATTTTTACCATGCTTTTCAGCTTTCAGGTAGTGTTGCATGGAAATTATTTTGGTCTAGCAAGATTTAATAACTTGTCCTTCATCCAAAGCAAAATAACCAAAAGTACTTCCAAGTCTCAAACCAGAAAATGATACAGTTGCATTTTTATAGCCCTATGATTAAGCTAATATACAGACAGCTCAATATATTTACTTCTGTGAGTCAGTTAATAAGATAGTCCTCTCAAAAAAGTAATTTAGATATTACTAGAGTAAGCTCAACAGAATGAGTGGTAGTACATACTGAGGTAGAATTTATTAACAATAGTGACAGAAAAAAATATTAAAAATTAAACTCTGAAAATAGAGTAAAAACTTATAAATAGCTAATATTTTGTAATATACAGAAACCCTTTGATGAGCTGCATTGCTTAGGAGTTGTGAATTAAGGCTCTACTCATGCTGGATCCAGTGTGACCCATGTCTTCCATGAGACTCCCAAAGCATTTGAAATATACAGGTGAAAGTTCAGATAGATGATTGATCTGTTCTTCTGGTAATATCACTCATTTCCCCTTGAATGTAAAATGGTCTATCTTTGCAGGTATTCATATTCAGGGTTGTTAGTAGATTAAACTTTTCATGATCAAGTCCTGAAGTTAAGATGTGTAGTGTAAAAAATGTGGTTTTATTCACCATTTCCACCCACAAAACAGAAGGACTGGCTGGCCTTCTGTGAACTGAATGTCTTATAACACAGAAAAATCACAAATTATTTTTTCTCCATTTTTAAGCAAACTACATATTATATGCAGTTAAAAGCAAAAGAGAATAGTAAACATTTTCTGTCCACTATCAGGATGACTGTTATTAAAACCTAGTGCATGACATGTGAGAACAATGTTGAAGTATATCTAGTCATTTGTTAGTAATGCTAGCTATGAAAGCCTAAGCACAGAAATCTTCATTGGTTCTGTCTTGTTAAAATTAATAGCTTCCTAATTATATGTTTGTTCAATCTGTGTTGTATTGTAAAAGCATCTTGATTATATACATTTTGTTAATAATGGATCATCATGGGTTGTTGGGCAAATCCTCAGCTTAATGGTCTTTAAAATGCCTGTTGCATTGAAGATACATTAAAATAAAATTATTACAACTATCATAGATACAAGTTTATGTAATTTGGATGTTGAGAGTTCAAATTACATTCACTGTCTACTCTTAGCTTTAGTGATTTAAAAGAAATATAAAAGCATTGCAACAAACAAAGCAAAACATCTTCTCTTCCAAGGAATAGAAAACAATTAAAATTTTTAACTGTTGTTGGGGAGGGGGATATTGTTGGTTTGGGGTTTTTTGCAGGGATTTTTTGACAGTACTGAAAGTGAAATAATATACTGGATATTTCTGAGATAATAACATTTTTACAATATTTTTTAGAACTGTCTGACCACCACCTTATATATGATACATATAATTCAAAGTAAACAATGAGCCATTAATTTCAACTTGTATACTGTTTTTACACCACAATAAAATAAACTGAAATATAAGTAACATTTAAAATATCCCTTACTATCACAGGTGCATGGCTTATTCATGTATGAGCATCATCTACTTTAAATCTCTTACTGGAGTTCTAGATGCTATTCTGATATTACAATTGCAATTATGGTTAAATTTCAAGGGAATATTTCTCTAAATTTCATTCTTTTTCTTTTATCAGTAATTAAATATAGTCCTGCTTCTTGAATGAGGAAAAAGCATTTCTACAAATACGTAGGCAGAAGAGGAAGACTTGTGAAAATGTTGGTCTGTTGTTCAATAAAATGAGGGACCCGGGTACACAGAACATGGAAGATGCTGAGGTACTGAACGCCTTCTGTGCCAGGCTTTAGTAGCAAGATCAGTAGCAAGATAGGAATCACAGGTCCCAGATACCAGACGGAAATGCTGGAACGACGAAGATGAATCCCTTGCGAAAAGGTACATATGCAATTCCATAGGCCATCATGGGTCACACAAACCCCAACAAGTGTTGGGGGAGGTGGTAGACGTCATTGTGAGGTCAGTCTCGATAATCTTCTATTGATCATGGTGACTGGGATAAGTGCCAAAAACACTGAAGGAATGCAAATGGCACTCCTGTCTTCAAGAAATGCAAGGAGGACCCAGACCTATGGGCCAGCCAGTCTCACCTCAGTCCCTGGGAAGGTGATAGAGAATCTAATCATAGAAACCATTCCCAGGCACATTAAGCCAATAAAGTTATCAGGAATAGTCAGCATTGCTTCATCAAGGGGAAGTTATGATTTATGGCTTCATNGATGTATCCTCAGCAACAACAGGAATCTCATGAACAGGAACTCCCGTACCAACAAAGTCCTACACCTGGAGTAGAATGACCTCATGCACCAACATATGCTGGGGCCAGCCAGCTGAAAAGCAATCTCCTGGAAAAGGACCTGGGACAATCTTCAATTGTCTTATATTAAAGAACATGATTCAGAGTTACATGAGCACTTTTTTGTTATTTGTGTGCTTCAGCTGAGGTCTCGAAAGAGTGGAGTAGATGGGGGAACATCACCTCCCCTCACCTGTTGGTCACAATTTGTTTGAGGCAGCCCAGGATACTATTGGTTTTGTGAGCTCTGAGAGTACATTGCTGTCTCAAATTCAGCTTTACATCCACCAGTATTCTTAAGTCCTTCTCTGCACAGCTACTCTCAATCTACTTATCACCTAGCCTGTATCCATGTTTAGGATTGTCCCAATCCAGGTGCAGGATCTTGCACATGGCCTTGTTGATCTTCATGAGGTTCAAGTGGGCCCATGCCCCTAACCTGTTGAATTCCCTCTGGAAGGCATCCCTTCCCTCTAGTGTGCCAAACACATCACATAGATTAGTGTCATCTGCAAACTTGCTGAGGGTGCACTCGATCGAACTGTCTATGTCTCTGACAAAGATGTGAAAAAGCACCAGTCCCAATCTCAACCCTTGAAGAACACCACTCATCACTTGTCTTCAGCTGGACATTGAGCTATTGACAGCAACTCTTTGAATGTGATTATTCAGCCACCTCCTTATCCAGTAAGTGATCCTCCCCTTAGATCCATGTCTCTCCATTTTAGAGACAGGAATGTTGCATTGGACATTATCTAATATTTTGAACATGCAGTACTTGGTAGTGTTTTGTAGAAAACATTACAAAAAATAATATTATGTAAAGGTCAAAAGAAAATTAAAAAGAAAGAGCTATCACAAACAGCTGGCAGTAACACTTCTCATAATATTTTAGGATTTCTTCAAAGTAATTCCCTCAGAAATTATAGGCAAGAGAAAATTTTTAATGCAGTGTAATATCTTGCCTTGGTTTGTTCACATCTAGAGTAATACACACAGGTTTTGTCTCTTTATCTCAAAAAGAAAAATTTGAACTGGCAAATGTTTAGAGAAAACCAACAGTATTCAATAACGTTTGAACGACAGCATAGCTGGATTCTTCAGCCTGAGAAAAACAGGGATGAATATAGTCATTTAAACAAATTATGAACGACATAAAGGTAGTGGTCTGGGAAATATTTAGTCTCTTCTTAGAAGACACAAGAAGTTAGTAAGGATTCACGGAGACAAAGAGTAAGTACATAAAAGTGCTCCAGTAAGAATTTCTCAGTAGATACAACTAATCAGCCTTGGACTACCCATGAGGTTAAAATAATGTGAAGTAGGAAGAATACTTACAGGGATATTTGCTTGTTTCATCATGGTTCTTCCTTAGGCATATGTGGATGGTTACTACTTGTGACAGGTCATCAAACATGGAGGATATTATCTAAATAGGTAAATCTGATCTTTTGCTCTTTTTCCCAAGTTGGAATAAATATTTTAAACATACATTAAAAGATCATTGAATTGTATAACAGCTATTTTGATACAGGGAAACTGAGCTTTGCAGTTGTTGATTTATCTTTAATTTTGAGAGAAATATGCCAGCTGCAAAAGGGTAATGAGAAAAACTGAATCTCCCTTATATGGTACTTTTTTGGAGAGAGAAAATCAAACACCAAATCATAAAAAACGTCTTCCAATAAGCTTACAAATGCATCACTTAAGTGCTCAAATTCTTTTCTCCTTTTCATATTCTCTTATACTGATATTTACTATCTTTAGTCTGTAGATGGTCTATAATGTGAAATTTATACATATATGTATAATCAGTGGTGAATGTATGTATGCATTTCAAAGCTTTCGGAACAAGGAATAAAGTACCTGCAGGCTTAGCCAGAGACTGGTCTTTCATTGAAATCACTGATCTTTGGAGGACAATTCAGTAAAGAAGTCTCTGTGGTAGTTTAGCAAATTGTTTATTTTACAAATCAAACTATTTCTTCCTTATTATTTTCTTCATTGTGACATGAATTTAAAAAGTATTGTGACCACTTCTAGAAAACTGGGATGCTTTCACATAGCAAGACTTCCTAGAATTTATGTTGTGTTAGGAAATCATTGATTCAACACCAATACGATAAAAATACAATTTTTTTATGATGCAATTCTCTGTCATAATTGACTTTCAATGTCAGTACCCTGCTGACACTATATGTTACTGTGCATTTAGAGCATTGGCACTAAAAATCACTAGATAATATTCGAGTGCTAAAAATGAAGACTGAAAACTTCAAATAACCAGAATACTGTTTATATGCTTACCAGTCACATTTGCGTGCAGCATCACGAATAGACTAAATCTATTTTTCACACAGTGGGATCTGTAAATAATAAGGAGTGTAGTTGTTTTAATACATGCTCTCTTGCAAATAGAGTTTCTGTTTGAGTCTCTTCATGGGATTTGGTCCCAGAGCCATAAATGCACTTCAGGTTGCTAAATGTCAGGCATCAACTTATTTTTAGTTACTAAGTATAAGGGGGGGAAAAAAGTATAATGGTAGTGAGTTTTTTTTTAAAAGCTTAAATAATCTAAAAATGGAGACACAATATGCATGCCAAGTTTTAGCCCAAAGCAAAATTTCATGGATAAATTATACAGTACTAGAAATACCAGGTTTATAATGGCAGCAGTGGAATGTTTCTAAGTACAGCAGTACAAACAATGACCAATTATCATACAGTTTTACTACTTCAACACAAAAGAAATGTTCTACATCTATTGAATCTGAAAATGCCAAGGCTATGAATCCAAAGGCAGCTTTTCAGATAGCATTGTAAACTATAAAGTCCTTTCCTTAATCATAATTCAGAACAAATTAGATAATTCTTCAGGAAGATATGAAGTAGCTATTCATGGAAGTTTTAAAGTGCTAAATCGAACATCCAAGCTAAATCTGCTGAGTATGACTTTCTGTTATCTATCTATGTATATATGCTGGAGAATCTGAAGAATGTTAAGTCTAAAACTACTGTTTCAAACTCACTAAATGAGCAGCAGAATCTTTTATTGACCAAGTCCTGTCTTTCTGTTGCCTACAAGGACTGTAGCATTATAAATAAATTATAATAAACTATACATAATGTAAAATTAATATTTATTAAAAAATCTGCATTTGTGTAACTGAAAGTGATTAAATGCCCTTCAGATTTTAAGGAAGACAAATACCACATAACTGACTACTACTCTTCAGTCTGAATTCATAACATTAAGTATAAATCTATGCTCTTTCAGGTATTACTACCTTATGTACCCAAAGGAAAACCAGATATCTAACTTATTTCCCTATTGTATGTATGAGTGACTGCAGAAGAGGCAATAGAATCACAGCTGTTAGTGCTGTTGTCATACATATCAAGACAATAGAAAAAAATTCCCAATGAACCCTACAAAAATAACCTTTTGTCTGCAATATCGTTAAGCTCAGATGAAAATATGAAACTGGAAAGTTATTAAAGGAAAGGAAATATGAGAAAGTGTCAGTGTTCTGAACCTTCATGTATGAACTTATTTTGGCATAGACAGTTGAGAAACGAAGTAAGAGCTGGAGTGCTTATTCCCCACAGTTTGAGACTCCTGCTATGCCACATTGATTTGCAATTTGTGAGTGTTCAGAAGCCTGAACAAATGTCCACACATGATTGGGCAGCATAAACATCATAAACATGACAAAGACTGAGACAACTGGGTTCAGAAGAAGAGACAGTGAAATTCAGTTGCATAAAAACCAGTGGTTAGCAATGGAATTACTGCTATCATTTATATTATATTGCTACAACAGAAAAAAACCCCAAAACCTAAATTGTTTGCATAACTTTAGAAAGCTGGCTCTTTCTGGTTTATCTGCTGTGCAGACAATGAGTAATATCTAGGGATTTCTTTGCAGCTTGTGAAGTAATAGGATTAAACTCAATGTTTACCCAATGAAAACTTTATTAATTTAAATGTATCTGTTCCTAAGTGAAATATTCCAAAACCAAATCTATACTCTGAATGAGAAAAATACCAATACTCATTTGCTTCCAGAATGAGTGACAGACTAAATCATTGTCACCAAGCATAGATAGAAAAGCATAACAATATAAATGTGGAAGATAAACACACAAAACACACACACCCTCCCCCCCCAAAAAAAAAAACCCAAAAAAACCAAAGGAGGGAAAATAATAAAAGAAATAATTAAAAGAAGAGGAAAG